>JAGFNX010000356.1:0-33668 GCA_017657125.1 Scopulariopsis brevicaulis
TTGTSACAAAGAAAAAAAAAAAAAAAAAAAAAAAAAGGCGTCAGACCCACAACCCGGCAGACTCCGGAACAGGTGCCGAAGTGCCGCAACAGCATTGCCGTCCCTCAATGTTAGTGCGAACTGAATTATTAATCCACCTCACCCCGCTCTACTCGTCCGGCCGTGGCGGCTATGTGGCAAACGCCCGCTTTTAAAGTCCCCGAGTATATAAGCCGACATCTCCTCAGTTTCATCTCCGCTTAGGAGCATACGTTGCTACCGCTCTCAACTTAACCAACTCAACTTCAACGGACCGCATATACCAAACCCTCCAACTCTACAATCTTAAACCCTAAATCAGCCAAAATGAAGCCCATTATCCACTGGTCGCACGCCGGCGGGCCCAACCCCTGGAAGGTGGCCCTCATCATGGAGGAGCTCGGCATCCCCTCCGAGACCAAGTTCGTCGACTTCACCCAGGTGAAGCAGGAGCCCTACCTCTCCATCAACCCCAACGGCCGCCTCCCCGCTATCGAGGACCCCAACACGGGCATCACCCTCTGGGAGTCGGGCGCCATCGTCGAGTACCTCATCGAGCAGTACGACACGGAAAACAAGCTCAGCTACACCGACGTCACCAACAAGTACCACCTCAAGCAATGGCTCCACTTCCAGGTCTCTGGTCAGGGCCCCTACTACGGCCAGGCCTTCTGGTTCATGAACTACGCCCCCGAGAAGGTGCCCCTCGCCATCGAGCGGTACCAGAACGAGATCCGCCGCGTCTGCAGTGTCCTTGAGAGGGCGCTGGACGGCCGCGAGTGGCTCGTCGGCGACAAGTGCACGTACGCTGACCTCTCGTTTATCGCGTGGCAGCACGCTATTCCCGCGATCTTCAAGGACGAGGACTTCTACTCCAAGTACCCGAAGGTGAGGGCGTGGATGGACCGCATGGAGGCGCGTCCTACTGTCCAGAAGATTTCTGGTGCGCGGACTGAGGCGAGGGAGGCGGCGGCCAAGGCTTAGAGGGTACTGCATGGTGTTTCGTTATAGCGTCGAGGGTGGATTCTGGTTTTGGTTGGGTTGATAAGCCACGATACCAAGGTATTTAGTTTCCGTCTCACTCAATTGACACTTTCCGTCATTATCATGTCTGTCATATCATATCAACGGGTATTCCCGGCTCAAAGTGGTTGGGCCTTATTCCTTGGGCGACAGCACGTTAACCCGACGTTGAGCTGAGCAACGATTGTGTGAGAAGTTTGTTATACCGCCCATTGGCCGTGTCATCCCCAATATTATAAACGAAGTGCCCTTGCTTTCTTTATCGCCATGTTATGGTACCTTCGTAACTATTGTTGTTTCCCGGGCATACTACACATTTGCGCTCACTCCCCAGAAGGTGCTTTGATCTCAGTCCCAACAGGCAGCGGCTCCCCCAAATCAGGCCTATCATCCACCCAAGCAACCGGCTGAATGAACGTATCCCTAGTAGAACTGCACCCGTCATTCTCATTAAGATTAGCATGGAAAACAGACCAGTCCTCCGTCCCATCAGGGCTCTTGAAGAACGCGTTGTGAGCCGGGCCGTAAAGCCCGTTCCCAGTCGTGAAGATGGGCTCTGGGAACTTGGTCCAGGAGTCCGGGCTGAGAGGGTCGGCGCCCGCGGTGAGTTCCATGGCGCCTAGCTTGTAGGCGGGCGTGTTGCACGAGTCGGCGGAGTAGATGACGTACGTGGTTCCGTCAGGCGATAGGAGGCCGTAGGGTCCTTCGAGGACGGCAGAGTCCTCTTGCTCCCAGTCGTATTCGGGCGCCGCGATCAGGGTGGCGGGGCCGCATTCTGTGGGGGAAAGGAGTTCCGCGATCCAGAGGGAAGCTCCGTCTGGGCTAGAGGGACCGTCGACTGAAGAGTACTATGAATGGTGTGAGCATGTGGTCACATAATTTCACGGTCATAACAGTGGGTTTTGATCGCTTACCAGGAAGTAGGTGGTGTTCTCAATGTCAAAGAGGGTCTGCATTTTGTGTCGGTTAGATATACGTCCCCATCCATTTCCGGTTTTACCACTCACCGCATCAAGCATCCCATCATCGAAGTTAGGAGGCTTAATTGGTCCCAAAAGTTCATAATCATCTGATAGCGGATGCTCGGTACCGCCACCAAGGACATAAACCCTCAGACTCGGCAAGACGACGCCCCAATCGTCGTCGCATAGGCTAGCCGAGAAGTACACGTACCAGCGCCCACTGACCTCATGAATCTCGGGGGCCCAAAAGTTACATGCCATGTCCGGGTTCGACCTGTCGGAAAAGATGACGTGCGACTCCGCGGTCTTGAGGCCGTCGATGGTGGAGGCGGCGGTGATTTGCACGTCGGTCCAGGACGTTGATGTCAAGTAGTACCTAAGTCCGTCAGTTAAGCAGTTTAGACGTAGGTGAATCAATTAAGAAACCTCACATTCCGCCATGGTAGGCAATTTGAGGGTCGCTGCCGTTCTTGATCGGGTTTGTAAAGGCGGCAGCAAGGCACGACCAGGTGCTTAGAAGCACCCCAAGAGAATAAGAGACACGCATCTTGAAAGTGGGCTGTCGTGAATAGGAAGAGAACTAGTATACGAGAGATTCACGAGTAAGTCTGAGCGAGGAGACCGGCGCGGGGTGGTCGAGTACACTTCATATCTGCGAGTGCTTCCATTTATAGAGCCGGCAACTGGCACTCTGCTGAAGATATTATCTGCACCTTATCGGCGGTCTTAACAGGGGAATCGGACTTTCCTAAGGAAGAAAGAACCCACAAAGATGAATGGGCATTGGTGCGGCTCGCAGGACTTTGCGTCATGCGAAGCTCCCGCGGGGATTTAGGTCTCCATTCTCCACTGCGAATGCACCCCAGACCAGCCCCGGTGCGGGGGAGAATAGGGTCAGAGGGGCGGATGCGGGGTATATCGTACCTACCAAATGCCGAATCGGCAAACATCATGCGTGTAATCTATATAGTTAAGAACTTGGCGGGGGGAGAGCGGTCCTCTGTAGAAGAAGGCTCGTGATTTGGTCGGATACAGGTCCTCGGGGTATCATTGACCCAAATTCCCGCACCTCGGACCGCCGATCTCGAGAGTGATGTGGAACAACTGGTATTCGGCTACTCAGTCCCGTTTACCGCAACAGCTTTTCCCAACGCACTTACACCAGCGTAGTCTTCGCGCTCCAATCATATCGCAAGGAGTACTGGACGTATAGGCTCATTCTGACCACCTCGACTGTAACGGGCCAAGTATTTAAAGCCCCACTGGATGTCCTCAGTGTTTTATGTTCTTCTCTTCTCGTCGGAAAAACAAAGCTGCTGTCAACCTAGCCTTCAACAGAGATTACCATAATCACAATATGCGCACCCTATCCACAATTGTCACCGCGGGTGCCCTCGCCGCCCTGGCGACTGGAACGCCTCTACGGCGTCAAGACGAAGAATACGTCGGTTACCTAATGACGACGTTTGTCGATCCCTTGCCCCAGGTCCACTGGCACCTCTCAGAGGCCGACGACCCGTTCAACTTCATAGCCCTCAACGGCGGGGACCCGGTACTCGTGTCAGACGTGGGCACTGGCGGAGTCAGGGACATGTTCCTGACGACAAACACCGCCAGGTCCGAGTACTTCATGCTTGCAACTGGTGAGTTGGGCTGCTCGATGTTTTCCGTGATAAGAGGTTAACACCTCATTTGCAAGACTTGGACATCAACATCCCAGGCTTCAACTGGACCTGGGCGGCGACGCATGGCAGCCACAATCTCGTTATTTGGTCGTCGACTAACCTTGTCGACTGGTCCGAGCCCCAATTGACCAAGTATGCCTCTTCATTATACCCCCTGCAGGGCCTTAGACTAAAGCTATGATGTTAGGATCGAACTTGAGACTGGCGGCATGGCCTGGGCCCCATCTGCCGTCTGGGACGAGGAAGAGGGCCAGTATTACCTCTTCTGGGCCACGCGCCTCTTCGACCCCGAGGACACTGAGCATACCGGGGAGCCAACGCTCGAGCGCATCCGCTACAGCACGACGACCGACTTCGTCACATTCAGCGATCCGCAAGATTACGCTGCCCCTGACGACACGGCTCTGATTGATCAGGAATTCCAGTACCTGGGTACGCCCGGGTCTTATGTCCGCTACGTTAAGAACGCCAAGACTGGGCAGATCCTCCAGGAGCACTCTACTGACGGGATCTTTGGGACGTGGACGAACGCCCCCGGGTATCTCGATATCGCAGAGGCAACGCAGTACGAGGGCGCCGCATCGTTCGCTGACATTCGCAACCCTGGCCGGTACCACATCCTCCTTGACAATTATGAGGAATACGTGCCTTTTACGACCGATGATATCCTGACCGGCGATTGGAAGCTGGCTGATGCCCCTGACTTCCCTAACCTTCTGAAGCACGGATGTGTCACGCCCGTGACGCGGGAGGAGTACGACGCTATTGCAGAGAAGTATCTCTAAAACAGCCTGGGTCTGGACGCATACGAATACGGTGTCCGAAGTTTCAACGAGACCCCAGAACTGAGATTACACTATGTACTCATAATGCCATAGGTGACGGCACTTTAATCATTCAACACGAGGACTTCATCTTTCGCACGCCCTCTTCCACCTTGCCGTTTTCTACACTGTTTCATTAGAACAAAGACCTAAGAAACATGTGAAATCCCCTTCCGTGAGCGATGTAGGGGGTGAAACGAGATATCACGTTGATTTAAAGAACGCTATGGTCTAGGACTATCTGGGGCTTGAAACAAAGGTATTCATTCCATGGTAACACAACACACTCGGCACTGCCGACGTAGGAGTTCTTAGGATAACTCTTCATCGCTGTACATTAGAATAGATGCTCTCCTTGACTAGCCCCGGGCGTCTCTCCAATCAACCAAACACCTCCATCATAAAGTGATATTGGAGCTTACTACCGTCATTCCGGCCCCTAGTCGTCAACTCACTGCACTTATCTGCCAGAATCTCTCCCACGACGGGTGCACCACAGTAAAATATGCCCACCTTGAGGACTTCGCCCTCAGCCTCAGCCTTACGTGCCTTGTTTGACGCATCCACCTTTTCCCCTCCTTTTGCAGTCTTCCGCCTCAAAGCTCTAAACGCTACCATTTCGTCATAGTGCTCGTCCAGAATCCTATCAAAGTCAGGCCGCCCAAAGTGCGTCGGGTTAAGCAGCCCCGTCAGCGGCGACTCGGGGTGCTCCTGTGTACGGTGCATCTCAAGAAGCCACCGGTAGACGTGCTCCACGATTCCCTTGCGTTTCGCCGTAACGTGCGTGTTTATACGGATGTCGAGGCGCTGATGCTTGTCGTTCTCGCGGTGCCACACCTGGCTGCGAGACACCTCGTTGAGGAGGTCCGATATCCAGAGGAGGTAGTTCTGGTCGCGCACCATCCAGTGGAAGTCGACGCGGCGGTAGTCTTCGCCTAGGGGCCCCACCTCGTGAGGCTGGGCATCTTGCGCGTTGCCGATAATGAGGTCGGGGTTCTTAGCGGGCCGCCCACGAATTGGGCCGCCATGGTCCAAGTCGTCGTTCTCCTGTAGATCAGCGAGGATACCCGAGAAGGGCGTCACTCCAATCCCTGCCCCAATAATCATGGAGTGATTGTAGTCGTAGAACCTTTGCGCCGGCGCGCCAAACGGCCCATTTATGCCGACCTTGATCTCCGACTCGCCGGACTCCCCGCCTAGTGCGCGCAGCCTGCTTGTCCAGTTCCCGCCCGTCTTGATGTGCACCATCATCTCATTTCCGCGACACAATGACACGGTGAACGGGTGCCACTGGAAGAAGCTGACCTCAGGAACCTGAAGAAAGATGTACTGACCGGCCTTGTACTTCCAAATGCGTTCGCTGGGAATGACGGCTGTGATCTCGACCGTCTCGCCGTCGAGGACCTTCATGGTTGCTTTGATGTGGTGGAAGCCGAGGCATATGCGGGTGACACGCTCAATCAGTACCAGCAACGTCGGGAAGGCGAGGAAGTAGCCAAACATGGGCCATTGGAACAGCCCAGCCGTGCCGTGCGCCATCATCAAGCCGATGATGGGGAACATCAGAAGGTGGCCTAGCTGGAAAACCTCGTAGTTCCATTGGCGCACCTGAGGGATGCTCAGCAACGAGAGGATGTACATTAGTGAAAGGCCGGCGATGCCAGTAACACCCGGCATGGTACGCACGTAGTCGATATAGTGCATCCGACCAACATCCTCGCCAAGCACACCCTCCACAGCCTCCTGGTTCGCAGGGTCACTTCCATGTCTGAAGGACCCAGCCAAATGTCCAATAACATGAAGCGTAGCCAACAAAATCGCAACGCACGAGATGCGAATATGAAACTCCTGAGACAAATCCCAGTTGAAAAAGCGCGAGATATGATACGATCTGCGTAACCAGGTCGAAAAGTACCGCGACATGCTCAGAATGAGAAAGAAGAATGTAGGATAGAGCGCCCCGGCGCACGTCTTGGCCATGACGACGCCCCACCCGAAGCCCGCACGGTACTTCTCCGTCGTGAGGTACTTCACGAGCTGCCAGATGCCAAAGGCAAGCTGCATGGAAACGACTAGGCCAATGAATCCGATTTCGGGCCCGTGGACGGCCCAGTATGCCTTGATTTTGCGCCAGCTGGGAAGGCGGTGGAAGTACTTCTCCTCATCCTCTTCGTCTTTCTTGGCTTGGTTGAGAGACGGGATGCGCCATTCGCGGACAAGCTCGGCGAATTCGCGGCGCGGAATGCGATCCGCGTCGTGGCTTCCCATCATACGGTGGAGGAACTCGTGGCGGGCGCGGTCGTCGGGGGTATCGTGGATGGTTTCGTCGCTGAGGGCGGGTTTGCGGCGGTGAAGGAGGTGGCGCGCGGCGGGCTGGGGCACCAGCTCGTCGTGAGCTTGGTCGAGCTTGTGCTCCACCTCGGCGTAGTTGATGTAGCCATCGTTATTATGGTCGAGATCCTCAAGAAACTGCTCAATCTCGTCTTCGCTGAGAAATTGTATGTTGTCGGAGGAGCGTATCGGGTGGCTGGCCACAAGAGGCGGTCGCGGCTGTGAAGTCTCTGCCATTCCGGATGGACGACGAGAACATCGTCGAGAAGATCTCACCGGGGAATTTACTCCCTTATCTTTTGTTGCACTGCAGCGTCTGGACGCGTCAGCACTGCCACGCCACATCTGTGACGGATGCCAAGGTCTTGACTTGAGATCTCGCGAACTGTGGTTGGCCGAGATGATGATGCAATTACCGTTGCCCCACGATCTGTACCAACTTGGCATAGGTTAAGGAGTATACCCACAGGGCCTCATAGTCAAACTGGGGGAGGCTAATCCTCGCGTTTTACCACATCGGGTAATTCTGAACGCTAGCCCCGACCTTAAACCATAACTCTATCTCCACCTCCAATTTTAACGGCCACAAAACACCCCTGTCTCTGCTTGGCTTACATCATATCCTCTACATAATCGTCGGCAGAGTGGCCCTTGAGATGTGTGTGGATATATCTTGGTATGAGCTAGTATTGTGGGAGATGAGTGTGGAAGTGTGGTGATACTTGTGTGGTTGACACAACGTACTTAACTAGGAATGCGATGAAATTTCCATCGGCCGTCACTGTGCAGCATCTCACAGCTATATACCTGAATCCCGTGAATTGATTGTATGGCGGCCCGGGGCACGAAATGCAGTGTCCTCTAGGTTACGATGGATGAAGCTTTCTACTTGTGTTGATGTACACCCACTCTCATAGCCCGATCAATAATATAAAAACCTAGGGGCAACCTCATCCAGATACCACGTATTATCTCCCCCCTCCTCTTCCCGTATCGAGAACCCGTTCCCAAGATACTGGAACCGGTTCCCGGTATCATACTCGTACTCAAAATCCTCAAACTTGGGCCTCTCCATGGTGTGGAACCAGTGGACCCTGCTCCCGGGGTGGATCCCCGTCACCGGCCCGTCGACCGTCCCGCGCTTGAACCACGAGCGGCAGTTGCCCGCCCAGGCCGTGCGGGGCATGAACTCTTCGAGGTGCGTGGCGAAGTCGTCGACAGCGCGCTGTCTGACGGTCATGGTCTTGATGCGCTCGACCTGGGCCTTGGTGATGAGCTGCATGATGTACTTGGCCACGTACTCGGTTATGGTGAAGACGCTTCCGTGGGAGATGGGGGCGTTGGGCCCAAGGAACACTGGTGCGCAGGACAGATTATTAGTTGAAACTCGCCGAGCCCGAGATGATTTTTGCCGGGGGAGAGGATCGGGGTTCTCGGGCAAAGGCGTCTGTTGCACTTACTGAAGTAGTTGGGAAATTCTGGGACGGCCATCGAGAGGTAAGCCCGCGGAACGTTTGACTCGGACCACATTGTGGCCATATCAATGCCGTTTCGACCCGTCACGGGGAACCTCGGCGCAAACGAGACATCGAAGCCAGTGGCGCACACCAGGACGTCCAACTCGACCAGCTCTCCCGTGCTCAGCACGATGCCTCGAGGCTCAACCTTCTCAATTCGCGCATCGGCGATCACTCTGACGTTTGGCTTTGAGAAGCTCTCGAGGTAGCCCACCCCAGGCGTGATCCTCCGGCAGCCCACCGCAAAGTCCGGTATGATCTTGGGACCGAGGTCCGCCGCGCGGTCTCCGAGAAGCTTCAGCATGCTGTCGTGCGCCTCCCGCCTCGCCTTCCCCGCGTGCTCGGCGCCGTTCACCAGCATGCGGAACTTGAGGTTAATCTCCCGCTCGATCTGCTTCCGAAAGTCCATATACCCCTCCGCGTCGGTGCGGAACACCTCCTTCTGCGCCTCGCTGAAAACCTCGGGCATCTCCCCCCCGCGGAGGGAGGGGTAGCGTGACGCCGCGCCGGGCGTCACCCATGTCGGGGACCGCACGAGGTGTACGAGCTGCTTTACCTCGGGCTGTATGGCCGGCACGATCTGGATGCCCGTGGAGCCGTTGCCTATGACGGCGACGGTCTTGCCCTTGAGGTCGGCGTCCTCGGGCCAACTCGCGCTGTGGATCAGCTGTCCGCCAAAGGAGTGGAGTCCGGAAATGTCGGGCCATTTCCAGTTGTTCAGGATGCCGCCGGCGTTGAGAAGGATATCGCACCAGTCGTCGAAAGCAGTGCCGTTGGTGGTGTCCTCGATCCGGATGTTCCAGATAGACTTCGCATCATCCCATGCCGCGCCCACGACACGGTGATTGGTCCTGATATACTTGGAGAGGTCGTACTTATCGACGCAGTGTTGGAGGTAGCTGTGGATCTCGTGGTGTGGCGAGAATACCTCCGACCAGTTTGGGTTGGGCTCCCAGGTAAACTGGTAGTTGTGCGAAGCTTATCGATGTCAGGCGTCGTCTTGTCTTGTTTCCCAACTGATGGGAATGGAACAGGGGTGTACTCACGTATGTCACATTTACACCCTGGGTACCTGTTTTCAAACCACGTCCCGCCGACGTCCGGGTTCTTTTCGTACACCATGAGGTCTACCTCCTTGAGAAAATGCTTCGTCTGGTACGCCATGTTGATGCCGCTGGCGCCAGCACCGATGGCGATGACGCGCATGGGCTTGATGGTGCCAATGGGCTGGTCGGTAACTTCGTACTTGGTTTGACTCGGCGCTCCATGGCTATTTTCCTGGGAAGGACACGACTCGGGCGCCTTGGTTCGTCTTGGGTCTCCGTTGCGGGTCTCGGGCGCGAGGCTAAGAATAGATATTGCATTGGCCATGTCCTTGAGCTTCATAGCTAGAAAGGAATCGTGTCGAGTAATGTAAGACGGTAAGAGTCTGGTCATCCAGGAGATGTTGTGATCAAACTTAGCGTCGTTATCTTGCGACATGTGCTGTCTTGGGCCCCGAGTCTCGTCGCGATGCATCACAGTACATCTTTGTCGAAGGCTCCACTGATATATGATGACCTCTGTCGGGTCGAAGAATTAGAAAGAATTCTAAAAGTAGTCACTTTGTAATTACGTTTGGTAGCAGTCGCCGGACGTCGGAGCGAGACCATTCAGTGGCATGGCTGAGGACGGCTAACACGGTTCACAGCCCGACAACTCGGTGTGCACTGCCGGCACGGCTAGTGCGGCTGTCCCCAGTGGGCGAATGACAACCGCTGCTAGAGGAAGACTTCTGTACCGGGTACGAACGGTATAACCGGGCTCCTTGTCTTAATTGCCGGCATTGCCGTTCCGAGGGGTGTCCGGTCGGCGACAGCGGCCCACATGCCACAAGACCAGCCACGCCTAGCCCAACATGGAATAGAGCGATCCAAGCGGCGATTACAGTGCGGGGATGGGACGGCAGCGAGGGCGGAGAAGCAAGGAGAACAACGGCTCGGTGCATCTCCAATCGCCGGTCCATCCTCATCAAATTCTATCAATCTGTCCAGCCAATCTCACTATGTACGCGTCTGCCACTCAAGGACCGTCGCCTCGGATGCCGAGAAGCAAACGACGCTCGCGACTGGTGTGCACTTTGTGCCACTCCAAGAAGGTAACGGTGCATCCCGCTCTCCGTCGCCTCTTCTGTTGCCGTGGGGTGCCGGAAGACACTGACACATTGCCGCTGACCGCTGTGGAACCGCTTCTGCCCAAGCTCAGACCAAGTGCGATATCCAGCAGAACCCCTCGGCTGCATGCTCGAGGTGCGTTGACGCCGGGACTTCGGAGGAATGCCGGTGAGTTTGCGAAACATCCCCCGTGGTCTCAGTCTCCGCATCGCAAGTCCCTTGGATGTGCGACCTATGAACTAACGCCTTGTTTGTGTGTGTTTTTTTTTGCATGCGCTCAGCATACGGCCGTCTAGACGAACTAAAAATGCGCGCCATTCGCACGCCGCTACCGGTGTTGGTAGCATCAACACCGACACGTTCCAGCCACCTGCGGCCTTGAATTCAATAGTACTGAGCTCCCCAGAGTTACACTCGCCACGAAACGAGCACCAGATAAGGACTGGGGCCGGTCTTGGAATGTCCCCGCCCCTCACGGCGTACCCCCAGGCTGCGTCACAGGCCCCCGCGCCATCCGTTCCAGATCTTGCCGCTCCGTCCCGCATGGGCCAAGGGCCGGCACAGGCACCCTATGAAACAAGTCTGTACATTCCGAATGCTTACAGCGGGCCGTCACCCGCGTCGTCTGGCCAGGGCGGAGCGACGGCGGCCAGCTACTTAGGCAACTCGGGGTACCTACGCATCTTCCGCGGAGACGGCGTCGCGGAGTCCCCCAATGATCCGCCACAGTCGGCTACGGACGCTACCGCGCCTAATGTGGACCTTCCGCCCGCGGCGCTCCAGGAGAGTTATCTCGACACCTACTTTCGCCAGTGCTACACATGGTGCCCCATCGTTGAACGCAGCCCGGCGGGGGACGTACCATCCGTTTCTGAATCAGCCCTCGTGCAGTATGGGATAGCCCTCATAGGCAGCCATATAGAGCCTCCCGTACGAAAACACGCCGAGCCATTAGTTTATTACGAGCGTGCCAAGGCACTCTTTTACGCAAACCGGGAGAAGAACCCGTTGCTGGCCATATCCGGCATCATGCTGTTCTACTGGTGGGGCTCCAGCCCGCCGGATGTCGTGAGCATAGATACCGTCTGGTGGTGGACGGGCGTCGCCATCCGTCAAGCCCAGCAGCTAGGACTGCACCGGGAGCCGAGGCCAGCAGAGGCTCCGTCGGCGGGAGGCGAAAGTCCCAGTCTAAGACGCAGGATATGGTGGACGCTCTTTGTGGGTCATTTCCTTGCGCCTCTCAACGGCTAATCTGTACTGACTGGCTGGTACACTACCAGGCAAGGGAGCGGCTCACGAGTATATGCACGGGAAGACCGTGTATGATCGATCCGGAGGACTGCAACGTTGCTGAATTAACAACCGACGATTTTCCCTCTGATCAAGCCCAACGCGCGGAGATCTTCATCTACTGGGTCCGCCTCTGCGCTATTGTCGGGGATGTAGGAAAGCACCTTCTCCGCAAGACAGAATCTACCCCTTTCCCCGTCCAGCTACCCTCCCGGTTAAAACAGTGGATGGCCTCCCTTCCCCCTCGCCTCCAACTTCCCATCCACGGACCGCGGACTACGCAGTTCGACCCACACGTCCATCAGTTGCATCTCACGTACCTCACAACCGTCACGCTCCTCTACCTCAACAGCAACTCGGCGTCTCTCCCCCGCGCCTACGCCACCGCCGTCCTGGCCTCCTGCTGCGTCGCCCGCATATTTGAAGACTTCACCGCACGCGGCTCAATGCGCTTCCTCCACGGCATATCCGGCTGGAGCATCGCCATTGCCATCCTGGCCCTCCTGCACGCCCGCAAGGTGAGCCGCCTAGCCCCGGAGGCAAACGCACACATCGCCGTCCTGAGAATCGCCCTGAAGGAGCTCGCACGGATGTGGCACTCGGCCCGCATGTTTGACCGTGGCATGGAGAGGATCGACACCGACACCACGGTGTCGCTCCTCTCCGACATGCGCAACGGGCCCCCGGGTCCGGCCGAGACGACGGGCTACATGGCGCCCACTGAGCAGAGCCCAATTTCGGAGTTGGATTGCGGGGAGGACGGGCCGGACGGGTTCGAGTGGTGGGAGTTCTTCCCATACCTGACGGCGGAGACGAGTCCTTTGGCGGCGATACTGTTGGATCCCACTCCAGCGATGCAACTAACGGACGTGGACTGGCCCCCCGATTTCACGATGAAGCTACATGGGTTCTTTTGGCCGGGGGATCTGAACCTGTCCATTTTCGCGGATTGACACGGGGGGAACAGGAGTTTTCTAGTCCGTCCGACTACAATATCAGTGCATGATCCCGGTATCACACTACACGCATCTATGTTAACTACCTCCTATGGCGTGGCACTGTGAATATATTAGGCTGGAACGCCATACCATCCCGACAATTCACGCTATTCATATTGGAAATGGCCACAATAGTTAAAGCATCCCGGTTAAATCAGGGTGTGCCGGTCTTTAGACACACATATCAAAACAGCTGAAGTTCAACCCCTTGACTAATGTCCCGATGGCACTACGGGAAGGTATGATATATCAAGGCTATTGAGCTAAAATGTAAACGACGAGCATCTCCCCCCATGCGCACTCACCACCGAGCCCCTCTAGACTTTCTCAAGTGCCGGCACCAACTCCCTCAGAAAGGCCCAAAGCGTCTTCTCCCGCCACCCTTTCTCCTTCCACCCGTTCGCACTCGCCGGAAACAGCTCCACAACGCCCTGTATCGCCATATCATGAGCAAAAATGAAGAATACGTCATCTCTCGCGTCCGCCTCCTGCGTATTCTTTATCGTTTTAATCGCCAGCGGCACATCGAGTCCCATCGCGGGGTCAAAGAACGGCTGGTCCGCCGCGCGGTTGCGAGATCTATTCAGCGCTTGGAAGATATCTGTCCCAGGGCAGGAGGATGCGCGGAGTTGGAGGGATTCTGGGAGCGGCAGATAATCCTGGATGGTCACCGTCGGCGGCAGGGGTAGGTGGAGTGAGGGCCGGATCTCGCTGCCGTGGTGGCAGAGGTCGCCGCCCATGAAGATGAAGGTGTCGGGCGACGCCGTGGTGCGGGCGAGCCCCGCCAGGTGGCCAATGGCGTGGCCCGGGGTGTCGAGGAGGTAAAAAGAGCCGTCCGAAAAGAAGTCGTAGGCGCGGAAGGGGCCTATGGTCAGGGACCTTTTGGAGTCGGCGAAGTCTATCTCCTTAAAGGTCCGGCCGCTATATGATATATGAGAATCTAGGCTGGACTTTTGAAACGTCGGGGGTTGGGACATACCGGAAACTGCTCTCGTGTATAGGGCAGTCTTGTTTCTGGGGATACCCAGGGTAAAACGCCTCTTTGAATCCCGGTCCAACTACTAGGTCTGTAGTCCTAGGGAAGGTGGAGGGGTCACCGATGTGATCCCAGTGCCAGTGGCTATAAGAGTCAGCCCGCTAGTGCGACCGACAGGCGTAGCCGAATAGCAGGGTATGGGACGAGAGGAAACTCTTACCTCCAGATGACGCTGTTAATGGAACCTGGGTCCACGCCACCCTCCGTCAGGATATCCGCCACATGCCTCCCCACCTGGATCTCCCACCCAGAGTTCTTCAGCTTGGTCTGGATGGCGGGCGTGTAGGATCTTTCATAATCCGGCGGGACGCCGAGGTCAAACAGGGCCTTTTCCCCCGTTGAACTTTCCACGAGAAAGCACCAGGTCGTAAGTGTGGCGAGCGTGTCAAGACCCGGCATGTCCGGTGTCATGAGATATCCCGTCCTCATGTTGGAGAGTCGTAGGGTGGAGTCGATGATGCTTACTTTAGCCGGTTCCCCAACGGGGACACTGAAGTTAGGGGTTTGAGCGGACATTGTATTTAGGCGATAAATGCCGAGGTCAAACTGGGATGTGGTGAGTCAATACGAAGGTGTAGCTCCTTGAGGTGACCTGAATATATATCGATATATCCCATGGTCAGAGGCCAAATTCCATCCGGATGCCTGATGAGTTACGAGATAGTCAGAGAGGAGCCCGGGACCTAGAGTCAGTGTCTCGCCGCTTAGAAAGTGCCGGTGCGGCTGTAACCCGAGTTAACCGGGATTGCCGGGCAGGGATGCAGAATCCTGGAAAGGAATCCCGACTTTTCCTATTCCGGCAAGACTTTGAATCGGCAATTGAGCGTCTTTGCAAACCTGCGTAAGCGGAGATGGAGGGGAAAATGCGGCAGCGGTCGACTTGTATGGATACATATTGGCTGCAAAGACGAGCGCATCGAAGCCGCATCCCCAGACCCTCATCCCTCAATACAGCCAAACGACGTCACGAAAAGTAACTCCCGCAACACTCACCAACCATGTCAGCCCGTCTCGAAGTCAAGAGAAAGGGAGCCATAATCACCGGCGCGGGCTCCGGTAAGTCCCTCCGCACAAGAGCCGAACCCGAGAGTGCTTCCCGGTAACTAACTCGACCAGGCATAAACCTTGCTTTTGCACAGGAGCTCTACAACGCCGGGTGCAGTGTCGTCATTGTCGATATTGCCCTCCACAAAAAGGCCGTTCAGTGGATCGACTCCCTCCCAGAGTCGGGTGGCCCAAGGGTGTACTTCTACAAGGCTGACGCCTCAGACTGGGGCCAACTTGAGGCGTCCTTTGACGTTTACGACAGGGAAGTTGGAGGGGTGCCGTACATCGTCTGCCCCGGCGCGGGCCTCTACGAGCCGGTTAGCCACCTTAACATACCCTCCGCAGTTGACTATGGACCGCACTGACTAGTCCACAAACAATAGTCTCACAACGGGTTCTGGAGCAACAAGGATGTCGACGGCCACTTCCATCTTCTCGACATCAACCTTCTCTCGCCGATCAAGATGTCCCGCATCGCCATCCGCCGCATGCTAAACGCAAACCAGCCAGGGGTGATCCTGCACGTCTCCTCTACGGGCGCGCAAAAGGCAAGCGTAATCACGCCGCTGTACCAGGCGAGCAAGGCGGCTGTCAGCTCGTTTGTGCGGTGCATGGCACAGCTGCACGGCATGGGAGGCATTCGCGTGGTGGGGGTTGCGCCCGGCATCGTCAGGTCGCCGTTTTACACTGATCACCCGGAGGTAATGCGCTATATTGATCCGAGAAAAGATTGTATGCTAGAACCGGAAGACGTGGGGAGGGCGATGTTCGCGGCTGCGACGGACTTAAGGTATCAGCCGGGGACGATACTCGAGGTGGCGGATATCAACGATAACTGGAGGGAGGTCAATATTCTGAACGACCCTGGGCCGCGCGGTGCGGCATCTTGGACAAGCAACAAGAACCTGGCCTTGGCTGATGTGCAGCGAGTCATTGACAGCGAGAAGGGAACGAGTAGTAACGGTGCCGCATAGAGCACAATCACTGTCAAATATATATATCGTTGATTTTAACCACAGATGCCCCGACAGGGATAAAAACTAGATTACAGGCTTGAAAAGGTATAGACTTTTCTGGATGTATGCAAATATTCTGCCCGACTCTCACTAGCGTGTCACTCCATTTATGGTATTACTCGGCGTTTCCTAAACTACACATAAAAGCCATGGGCGACGATGGGATCATCGTGGCATGTATAGCCGTGACAAGGAGAGCGTACTTGTGGTAAACACAAACGGCTGTCCGCAATACTCGCCCAGTTTCACTCGGTAGAAGGAAATCAAAAAGAACGATATCACCATATCTAACCTATTCCATTAACTTAACTTAGTGTTGCCACACATGTCCTCAACTCAAGCCTTAGAGCCTCCAGTGTATTCCTCGAAGTCTGGTGCCATATCCTTCATCTCCCTTTTATGCTCGTCCCCCGCAACCATCTCGTCGATAACGCTGGACGCCACCTTGAACGCCTCCACACCCGCCGGGACGCCGCAGTATACGGTGGCATGCAGAATGGCCTCGCGGATCTCAAGTTCAGAAACACCATTGCGGATGGCGCCGCGCGTGTGGACCCTGAGCTCTGGCCAGCTCTTCAGTGCGATAAGCATGCCAATGTCTTAAGTCCAGTGGTTACGTCAGGCGCCTGGCAAATAACATCGAGATTTACCTCCGCTGACGGATGGGGAACCTACTCAACAGGCTACGCTGCTGTCTCGAAAGACCGGGCCTCGACCACACATTACCCCAGCACCACCTGTATCGCGTTAACTCCAGTTCCCAGTCGCTGAGGACACTGTGTTCAAAGTAAAACTGGAAGACCCTGAACCTTACTCTGTCACAAGCTGCTGCCCGGCAAAGGCAAACTCAGTAGACCCGTTGTTGACGGAGCGGTCGACGTAAGCGTCACCAACGACCTCCCGACGGTTCGTGATACCACGATGGAAAAGCTCCTTGCTAGTGGACATGTCCGCGATTAGAGACGAGGCGATTTCTTTTCAGTCCAAAAGCCGAAGACTAGGAGGTAAGATGGACTGTGGATTCAATTCTAGTAAGTTGTGTCTACCTGGTAGCATTGCTTCTTATGCCATATTGGCGGTGGAACTAGTCCCAGACGGTACGGCAATTCTCAGTTGATGGTTATTGCGGCATACAGACGTTGCCGTTTGCCGCTCCGCAGGAGCCTAGTTTCAACTCACACTAACCAGTTGCGGATAGTGAAATCTGCACTATCACGGCATGAGACTCCGAATACCGGGACGAAGCTCAAATGCGTTGGGAAGTAACCGTGAATCTTGGGGAGCTCGATTACAGGCCAAGTCAGTGGCGTAGGATTCTGGCAATTTCACCCTTGCAGATAGTATTTACAGTACCCGCAAAAGTTACCCCCTTCATTGTTGATCCAGAACCTGATGAGGATTACAAGTAAATCCAGGATTATGCCACCGAGAAGTAGCGCGGCAAGCTGTTGATGAAAGGGTGTCAAGGTATAGACAACCACGTGTAATATTGTAAGCGGAAGATTATCCTAAAATAGGAAGGCGCACCTCCACCGTCTCCCGAGACCCCGATGAATCGGTTAATGGTCGTCCCTGTTGTTCTCAAAAACGTACATACTCCTTGAAGGTCCGCCGAGAGGTGACATACGCTTCCTCCTTGGCTCACCAGGGTTCGCTGGGGGTTACATATGTGACGTGATACAAGATGCCAAGTAAGGCTAGAGGTACTTTTATATAAACGCAGACTTGCGGAAGGCCACAAGAAACATGTAAACCCAGGACTACTACGTGCTAGCGGATGTTAAAGCCCACCGACTCTGTCCACAACCTCCACACTGCCATAGCCGCCCCATGGTAGTTGCTACCGGCAGCCTGAGTCGCTCCCACGCCTTTACCACGTGTAACGAAACTCAGGAGCGCCCTCGATAATTATTTCTCCGCGGCTGACCTTCTTGTTTCCACGCCTCAAGAAGAACATGGCACCAACAGCGAGTATTCCATCAAACAAAAGCAATGCACCAAGTGCAATAATGCCGGGCAAATAATCAGGCGCGTCCTGTTTCCCTCCCGTAAGTACGTAGTAACCGCCTATACACCGAGATCGACGTACCTGTTGTCGGAAGACGAGGGCCGAATAAATGCCCCCGATGGCCGCGAAAATGATCTGCACAACTGTGACGACGTTTCTCCTCGCATCGTCCCTCACATTATTCTGACCCCATGCTAAATTCGTCACAATAAGCGCCGTTGTTCCCGCCTCGCCCAAAAACGTCCCCACGTATCGCGGCGTCGGATCTTGCAGAAAGCCCGTCATGGCGAGGCCCACGATGCCTGTAACACACTCGAGAATGACAAAGGGTCCTCGACAGCGTGTCTTGTCTGCGAGCCAGGAGATTGCAAAGGTGAATAGGACAGCGAAGGCAGCGGGAGGGGTGGTTAGGCAGAAGGAGGCGACTTGTGAATAGCCGAAGCTATCGCGGAGGATGATTGGGAGAAAGAAGAGGAATCCATAAAGACCACAGGAGCCGCCCATGTAAATGAGGCCTCTGGGGTACACGAAGATGTCAGCCGACTGTGATAGATGACGATGTGTGTGTGGGGAGAATCGCGTACATTACCCAAGGGTGCCACATCTTGCAGACATCGATAATGGTCTTTATGGTCACCTTACCAGCCTCGGAGTCTCCTCTCTCTGACACAAGTCTCCTGTCGAGAGTTTCCTTCTCCTCTGGTGAAAGGAACTTATTCCGTGGGGAGTCAGGGAAGTCGACAATGACGAAGTACGCGACAATGGAAATGCCGCAGGTGATGCAGCCCTGGATGATAAAGATCCATTTCCAGCCGTCCCTAATGGGGTCTCCCGCTATTTGCGTGAGGCCGTATGCAAGGATATTGGCGAAAGAGGACACAAATGCTGATATGCCGTAGAAGACGGAGATACTGGTACACGCGAATGCTTAGGCCGATACATTTCCGGTAGTGGTAAAAGGGCTTGGGTACCATGTGGTGGCTTACCGCTTTTGCACCTCGAACCTCCGATACCAGGCCGATATAAGATAAACACAGCCGGGGAATATTCCCTGGAAGTGGTTAATATGGAGTGCAGCCAGCGTAACAGTGGTCTACTGGGACAACCTACCGCCTCCATCGCGCCAAGGAATATCCTCAAAACCACTAGGGAGCCATAGTTTTTCACCAGGCCCATTCCAACTGTGATGAGACCAAATGAAAATCCAAGGAGACTTAACCACATGGCGGCGCCAAACCGCTTCAAGGCGATATTGCTTGGGAGCTCGAAGATGATGTACCCGATATAAAAGACCAAAACTGTAGCGCGGTTCGTCTTAGTCAACCGTGATTTACGGGTACGGGGGCGGTGGCTACGTACGCACAACGGAGTACCTCGTTCCCAAGTCAAGCCCAATGGCCTCGTCAATACCGGAGATCCTAGCACCGCCAAGGTTCGTCCGGTCGATGAGGGATATCGTGTACAGAGCGGACAAAATCGGCAAGAGGCGGAAGTCAATCTTGCGGCTAACATCCACCATGGCACACTTAGTTCAGGGCTGATGAGTTCATTGAGTATTCAACTAAAATTGGACACAACTTACACAATTCTCTTCTCGGCCACTAGCATTGCCGCGTCGGGCTCTGCTGGAGGTGCAGCCGTCATCTTGTCGGTGAATGCATCCTCGACCTGGCTGAGCTCGGGGCCCTTCGCTTCTTCGCTGGTGGGCATTTCGTTAAGTCGGTAGCGCGCAGTGAATAGAAGCCAACTTTGGAAATGAGGCCTGATTCGCAAAACGTCGGGGTGAAGCTGGGGTATCCAGAAAGCGACTGGGGACCGGGGATAGAGACAGGACTCGTCTGCCGCGGGCCACATCCAAGATTTTATACGGCGCCTTTTATACCTAAGATGCCCATGCAGCGTACAGCGAGTAGTTTTCTACAGTGGTCTCCAGTGGTGTGGTTCCTGGGGAGGGACGAGGGTATATTGTGGGTATGAGAGCATCTTTCCGGTAGCCGGTGCCCCATATCCGGTGCGCGTAGTGTGGGCTGGGGAAGGGCCCACTTTCGGCTATGCGCCCCCATGGGGAAATCGGTACATAGTATCCGAGACTACTAGCTCCAGTAAGTCGGGTTCGCGGTTAAGGCTGCGCCGGCACACTTAGCTACCCCGTAATGGCGGGATGGCCAAATGCGGGGAAAGAGGAGAGGAGGAATGGATCACGAGGGGGCTTTGAGCATTGGAGATTGCCGTGATAGCCAGCCTCCCCCCGCGTTTGAAATGCCCCGGCCGCTTCCGGAGCCAAAAGACTCGTTCCAACCGTCACAAAGGGAGGCTCTACCTTGGATTGTATCTGAGTATCCGAGCGGGTGAACGAACGTATTTCATCAATAACCACAAAGACCCAGAAACGAAACTACAAACATGGCCACAAAATGCGACTGGATCATCATTGTCCCCGACAATGAAGGAGCACTTGACAAGAGGCTCGCCGCTAGACCGTAAGTGGCTCGACAGATTTTACACAACGACACTAATAACACCGATAACCCAGGGCACACCTCGCAGGGTTGGCGTCTCGAGTTCAGTCGGGAGCCTGGACTATGGGAGGTGGGAGACTGGCTTATCCCCGTCCTTATTAGCTGTTTCTTACACTAAAATGCGGTGTTTATAGGAGCTACATTGGCGCACCCGCCAGTTGGCGATGAACAGAAACCATTCAATGGAAGTTGCATCGTCGCCCACGCCGCTACTAGGGAAGAAGTGATGGAGGAAATCAAGAAGGATGTCTATGCCACCGCTGGGGTCTGGAACCTAGACGGGATCATCGTTTACCCGGTGAGTTTAACCTTGGAACATTACGTCTCGTTGTTGACAAGATAACTAACTTCCGTAGCTTATTACCGCGTTTCGGAAGGAGCTTCCCGGCGGGGCGTGGTGATCGACGGGACAAAAAGGTTTGTGCTGTGTGTGTGAGTTTTGGGGGGGGGAGGTGCTTCTACAGCTCATGTACATATCCACGAAGCCAAATTGAATTGTGAAACGCTTCATAAACATCTTTTTTCTGCAGGTGAAGCGGCAGCGCAGTGGCAGCTTTTCGCTAGATGGACCTGGCTCCCGGAGCCGGCTAACCCGGCTTCGCGGCAATGCCGGTAATCTCGGTACAATTACAGTCGTACCCCGCAACCCAACAATAAAACCAGAGTTTTGATTTCGGCAACTTTCATTGGTGTCGGGGCCATGGGCAGGCTTATGGTACGGAATCTGGCTACGAAAACAACGCCAGGAACAGGGGTCTCCTTGTACGATGTCAACCGGGAAGCAGTAGATGTTCTCTGCGACGAATTTCCCGGACATCTCATGAGGTGTTATTCAGCGAGGGAAGTTGCCGAAAAAGCAGTGAGTATCAGCGCCTCGTGAAGCAACCGGTGCGCTGACGAAGCGGAGGACATCACCTTCACGATGCTCCCGGAAGGCCACCACGTCCGGGCTGTCTACCTCGACTCCCAAGATTCTATCTCCAAGGCAAATCTCTCCAACAAGATCCTCCTCGATTGTTCAACGATCGACACCGCCACAAACCTGTCCATCCGATCCGCCCTGCAGATCTCCCACCCGGCAGCCCACTTCTACGACGCGCCCGTCAGCGGCGGTGTACTGGGAGCTGAGAACGGCACGCTCGGGATTTTTTTGGGCCGCGCAGACACCGACCCCAACTTCCTGCCGCTGCACGGTCTTCTTTCCCACGTGGGGAAGACCGTGATCCCCTGCGGTGGACCGTCACTCGGCCTCGTGGCAAAGGTGGCAAACAATTATCTTTCCGGGACAATCGCCATTGCCACCTCTGAAGCCATGAACATGGGGATGCGGGCAGGAATGGACGCACGAACCTTAGCGCGGGTCATAGCCGCGGGGTCAGGGCAGAACCACATCGCGGATAAGTTCAATCCGGTGCCGGGAATTTCGCCCGAGGCGCCCTCATCGAGGGGGTACGAGGGAGGGTTTAGAGTGGAGTTGATGAGGAAAGACATCTCTCTTGCTACACGTATGGCTGAGGATGTGGGGGCTGATATGATATTGGGTGACGCGACGTTAGGGGCATATGTCCGGGCGAGTGAAGATGAGCGGTGTAAGGGGCTGGATTCTAGGGTTATATATCGGCTTATTAGGGGAGACGAGCACTGGCAAATCTCATCTACAAGCGAGGGGCCATAGACCGGCGTAAGGAAAGGCTGGATCCCTCTCCCAATGATTGCCTCGATTCACAGAAACCCGTATAGGGGCCATCACCCCAGCTCTTCTTCCAAGTTTCAGAGCCCACATTGAATAATGACAACCGAAAGGAGTGGTAAAGCTCTCATACTACCAGCAACGCAATTGCAAGACAATAGATACACGTTCCGGAAATTCCATGGCAGTTGTCATTTCTCACAAACAACACTACGCCACCCCCCACCTTCCTTATCCAGTTATACACTCGGTATCCATCCTTGCCTCCGTCATAACTACGGGTACATTGGAGAGTTAAACGTACCTCTTTTGGTCTCTGGGTATATATGTGCAAGTGTTTGGTATGTCTTCCACCCGTCTGCTAACCTCTATCGACGATGATTCAAAGCGTTCGTCCCGGCTAATTGTATACATCCGCAGTATACCGCTCAGTGAGCCACTTGTAACTGGTAGTAGGTCACAAGCAGATTCATGTTAAACAGTGTAATAATACCAAGCCAGTCATTGTTGCGCAACTATGGCAAGTAAAACTTTCCAATGGCGCTATTTGCTAATAAGACGACCTCCGCGTCTTCAACCACGCAGCCACCTCCTCATCCACTGGCTCAATCACCAGGTCGCCATTTCCACCCCACCGGCGTCCCTGTCTCTCGCTCCCCTTCGTCTCCCCGTGCTCATGCTCATGCACCTTGCAAGGCCCACGAAGGCCGACGCAGCGCCGCTTGTCCTTGTAACACCCACAGGCGCCACATGTAGGCCAAGCATATGTCCCCACCAGCTTTGACTCGTCCCCCTCCATCGCCTTCAGCACGCGCCCAAACCACTCCGCTCGCACGGGCCCGAGCGCCTCGAACACCTCGAAGATATCGCACTGGGCGAGCTCTCGGTGCCAGGTGAGCACCCACGAATTAGTGAGAAAGGGGCCGCGCGGAGCAGCGACGAGGCGGACGTAGGTCTGTTCAATCATCTAGACGTTTGCGTCGCGATCCTGCAACTTTTGGCCTTGGGTGTGCGGACACTCTTTGCCGTCATCCTCAATGTAGAAGGAGTATTCCCCGTGTGTGTCGTCGCACGGGGCTGGCTCCTCCTGTGTGTAGTCACATGGGGTTGCCTCATGTATATGCACGCGGTTGAGGCTTTGAGTCGCGGCTGAGGTCGACTCCTCGTGCGCATGCGAGCATCCTTCATTATGGCGAGCAATCGCCTCCTGGACTTGAAACCCAGCGTTGATGGCGTCGGCAGAATCAAGGCAGGTTCGAAGGTTCTCAAAGGAGAGCAGATCCGGGGACTGAAGGTCGGACTGCTGCGTGGCGGCTTGTTCAGCTTGTGGGCCCGCGACCTCCTTGCCGTGCTTCGCAGTAGACTTTCGCCTGGGAGCCATTGCTTTCTTATACATTCGGTTAGTAAGGGTGGGGCGTTTCGGTTTCCTTCGTCATAAGTCCTTACTGTGTATGTGTGAGTATATATGCGTAGAGTATTCAGATGCGAGGTGTTTGGTTGAAAGCTGTGATTGTACCGTGGGGTCGAGATTGTGTTTGTGGCAACTCCAGCGAGGATTCCTACACTTATATAGGAATTCATTTAAGAAACCCGAGTTACCTGCCTGATTAGAGACAAAGATCTTGTCATCTTTAGCACTATTGTCCCGTCTGCAATGTGATTGTGTTCCAGACTATAGGTGGTACTGTCCTTTATGTTGTGTTGTAAACCAGGCTGTCTATACTGTTTTATAATGGCGCCTGGAAAAAAGTTGACTTATACGACGAGAGCATTGGACAGGGGATAAACGGCATTCGACATGGTGAAGTAAGGTAAGATGGTGGGGGTGTTAACATAGATAATGTAGCCGCTCACCCAATTCTTCGGCGAGACAAGGCTGCTCAGGAATAAGGATTGATCCCAAGAGATGTAAGAAACCTATTGAGAGACATTTCCCCTTTGTTATATGGATTGTCCCTGGTACATAGCTTTGGAAGAAATTGGAATACCAACACAGCCACCAAGTGTGCAAATCTATCGATTGGTAAGAAGCAAGCCAAAACATGACATAAAGATGCTACGCCGGACATTCCAGCAATACAGCCACGAAAATGGAACGGAATATAACACGGCGTATTTGAATTATGGCCAGGAGTATCCTGGAAATAGATAAAGACAAACAATTTCTGGCCCACTAGTCGCATGCACTCACCTTACTTCGCTTTTGAACCTCCTGGGCCATAGTTAAACTCGTGGCCCTTGATTGGCCGCGCCAACGGACGAAGATGTCATAAGCTCCGCGGGGGGCTTACTGAGATCTTTGTCACTTCAGTCCAGCTCTTTGACGCTGGTGGAAAAGGTACTATGTAGCTAATACTTAAGGGACAAAGACATTGAATAACGTAAGCCATGGGCGAATGGCGCACAACCTCATCCAACGGGTCGACGTTAACTTTCAAACCCACTCTCCCCACCACCAATGGCGCGAAACAAATCAAAAGAAGCTCGCATATTTCTTCCCATCTAGGCAATGTAAAAGGACCCTAATTTAAGCCTTAGAGCTGCTAAAAAAAATTATACGACGTCAGTCCAAAACCCTTAGCTCGTCGACAACGCGGTCTACATTCACAACGAGATATCCCTATCAATTCGAGGAAATTGACAAATTCAAGGGAATCAGCAATTATCTAGTATATACTCGACTTAGATTCTCGTGCATTTCCGCTTAGGATCTCTGATATTAAAGAATTAGCAAATTCATTGTGTACGAATCGCGACGCGGGACGCGTCGGCATGAACCAGGCTTCAATATTCATACGACGGCAACCACATCTTAAGACGCGCCTAAATCGACGGATTGACTATCAAAAAGCCAAATACAAAGATTCAGTACGGTATTAGGCGTAGGTCGACCTTATTCGAGATATAATCGCTAAATATGGTATCGATGAGAGCAATATCTACTATAACTTTAACGAGACGGGCTTTATAATAGGACTTATTTCCGTAACTATAATAGTCATAATAAGCGCTAGGAGGCACGGAAGGTCTAGGATAGCATATTAAGGCAATCGAGAGTAGGCAGTAGTTATTCAGGCTACCACATATCCTAGTTAGGCTCATTCCAACAGCTGTACCTGATATCGTATCCCTATCTCCTAAGCACACGGTGTAGACACGCCCCCTTTCTAGAAGCGATTTATTGCTAGAAGGGCATGGATCAGATGGATTCTCGACGTTGGCTTGGTCTCGTATACGAACTAATAAACTTGATGCTAGAATAATAAGGTAGTAGGTGTAGACAACCCCTGTCTATGGTCCTAGGAGTTAGGGATCTCTCGCCGAAGAATGCGAGTCTCGGCTCGAGGCCCGAGACAGTCCTATAATAGGCTAATTCACTGCCCCACGGTCGGGACAGACCGTGCTGGCCCGACCCCTGGCTCGTGTTAGTAACGCTCCGAGGGCGAGTGGGGAGCGACAGGGGGTCGAGCGGCAGGGTCTCGTCACCTTACTCTAGACAGGCACGCTCATTCGCTAGCGTAGATAACAGGGTCGCTTTCCCATGCAGCCGGGAGGGGCATTGGAACTCGTAAGTTTTCTACAGCCAGGGAACCAGAGAGGCTTCCGCACAGGCACGTTCACGTCGTATTTTTGCCCAAGGATGGAACCCTATTCGCGGGGGCCAACCGCCGAGCCAACACGTAGGATAATAAAGGTCCCGGCGGTCCCGTCCTATTTACCAGGTTCCGTTCTCACCTCCGCTCTTCCACTTCCTTGGAACTATTCAACGCCTTCTTATAGGACCCTTAATTTTAGAACTTAACGTAATGACGGATTCGACGGCACAAGCGGCGACGTCGCCTAAGTACGCAGTGGCTTCCCCTAGGTCGCCGGCGTCTCTTCAGCCGGCATCCTCGCCTCCACCGGTGACCGAGGCCGCCGGTGACGATGGGGTGTATCTTGAAGTCGACCACGTAAGTTAGGCGCATAGGTCCCTGACCTGACGCGGGCGATTGACCTAACTACTTATCACAGGACCGAGATGACGATGAAGCAACAATTGACGAACGACTGTAAGTACCCACGCCCTTATCACCGCTGCCATTAAGCCGGTACTTATGATCCTGCTCACCTCAGGTCCACCTTCACCGCCTCGCTTTCGTCTAGCGTTCTGGATTACCCGATGGAGCATGGGCGAAGGTATCATGCGTATCAGAAGGGTTGTACGTAACGAACCCTATCGATTACCGGGTTTTCCGTATACTGACTATTCCCCAATAGCCTACGTTTTCCCTAATGACGAGGTAAGACGCCGACCTCCAAGACTAGATGTGAGGGTATATACGCTAATACCTCGAAGCGCGAGCAGGAGCGACTAGATGTGATGCACCACATTATGGTCAGCATAATGGGGGAAAGGTTCTGGCTCGCCCCGATCGATAAGGACAAGGTTCAGACAGTCCTAGACATTGGAACTGGGACTGGGGCGCGTAGGTGACGGTTCCTAACGGGGTGGGGCCATTGCTAACTGTCTGTAGTGGCCGTCGAGCTTGCGGACGCCCTCCCCAGCGCACAGGTATGGCCACCCATACTGCAAGTGGTGTCACACAGTATTGTTACATGGACGGTGTATTAACAGATTATAGGTCATCGGATGCGACCTCAGTCCTATCCAAACCTCCTGGTAAGGCACACACCCAGCTTTCAATGCACCGACTGGCGCTAACACGGCGAAGGATCCCACCGAACCTAAAATTTGAGGTGGACGACGTCGAGCAGGAGTGGGCGTACCCCTTCAAGTTTGACTTCATCGTAAACCGCTATATGACCGGCTCTATTGGTGACTGGCCCCAGCTCGTCGGGCGGATATACGAGTATGTTGTAGCCGAGCAGTAGGCCCTGTACTAGCTAATCTTTATTGCGCAGGAACTTAAATCCCGGGGGCTGGGTCGAGCTTCAGGACTTCGACATAAAATACTGCTCCGACGACGGGACCCTCACCGATGACCACGAATACACAAAGTGGAACGACATTTTCCTCGACGGCCTCGCCTCTATTAACCGTTCGGCGCGCCCGGGTCCCAAGCTCCGATCGTACGCGGAGGCCGCCGGCTTCACCAACATAAACGAGGTGAAGTTCAAGATTCCGTTAGGCACCTGGCCTAAGGACCCCGAGCTGAAGAGGATAGGCATGATGAACCTCATTCAGCTGTTAGACGGGCTCGAGGGTTTCTCGCTAAAGACCCTGGAGGTGATGGGATGGACGCGGCCGGAAATAGAAGTGTTCCTCGCAAACGTTCGCAGGGAGATAAAGGGAAATCACTTCCATGCATACGTCCCATTGTATGTTTCACATTCCGGTCCTCCTAGATTAACTTTGACTGACATTTTCCGATAGCTACGTGGTGTATGGGCAGAAGCCGGAGGCGGCGTAGGAATGGCCGTTGGCGACATTTCGGATCTCCTTACCTTGGATTGTTTAGCTCTCCACGTATATTACATGGCCGGTAGTTTTACTGATTTTTGCGTACATAATCGTTTGAAAACAATCTTCCGGGTTGCGGCAATCGTTTTAAGCTGCTTTATTTCCTGTGTGATAGTATCTATTCGACCCCTTGCACCATGCTACAGATACGGAGTAGGACAACACGGCCGTCGTCCGGCGTCTCGTGGATGACCCGCGCGTTGATATCACTGTAACCGACTCTATAGGGTGGACCCCGTTGCATGTAGCGGCTATCACAAGCACGTCGACGAATATCCGCGCTTTACTTGAGGCGGGAACTGATGTGAACCAGCGGGACATCGACGGCCGGACCCCGCTTACCCACGCCGCCTTGTCCGGTCACGCCGATGTGGTGGCGGTCCTCCTGAGTGCTCCCAATGTTGGCCCAAACGTGACAGATCGTGTGGACTATACACCGCTATTATGGGCTGTGCTTTGGTGGGAAAATGCCATGATAGTACAACTCTTACGCGACGAGCGGATTCTCCCCTATGCCGAAAGGCAAGAAAAGGATACCGCCTTTATGGTCGCCGTCACGGAGGGCTTTAGCGGCTGTATGCGCCGTATCCTATTGCGAGAGGACACTGACGTGAACTGCGACTCCGAATGGAGCAAGTTCATCCTACACAAAGCCATCTGCAAAGGCGACTTGGGGATTTTGAGATTATTGATCGAGGATGAGAGGCTCGACCTATTGAAGATGGACGATCGTGGTTGGACGCCCATGTTTTGTGCGGTGGGGTTTGGGAGCGCCAAGATTATAGAGTTGCTTTATAAGAGCGGCCGCTTCAGCATTGACGATAGGGATGCCTACCGGAGGAACGCGGTGTAGTTCGCCGCATAAGGCGGCGCCGGGGAGGTGGTGAAGGTGTTTCTTAGGATTGTGGAGAAGGTGGAGGGAGTGAACTGGGATATGGAAGATTATGGGGGCATGACGCCGGTTGATTGTGCGCTTCGTAATGGGCATCGTGGTATTGCCAAGCTGTTGTGTGATTATTACGGACGTAGTGTTCCGGGTACGCTTGCGCCCTCCGTATCTTCAAACTCGAGCCCTGAAGACGACTTTGGAGTTCGAGGGTGTGTGGGTTTCGGAGCAAGTCATAAAAAGGTCTTCCTAGATCATCCTAAGCGTCTTATATTGTGTTTAATACATAGGTATCCAATCTTAGTATAGAAAGATGAAGAAAGGCATGTTGTCAAGCGGCTACCGCAGGCATGGTCCGTCTATATGTGTTTCTTACACACTTGTGGAAACAGCATTACTTTCAGTATCCGCCACGCGCACCGGGTGCCCGCACGCACTACGAGTACTACTTAACAGTTTTTCAGTCCTGCTCTGTGAAGAGAATCTAATGCCTGATTTTACGCTCCCTCCATATCGTCGGTAGAGTTCCCAACCGTTCTCGCTTGGGGAAGATTGGTGGTCTGCGGGTCGCTCGCCACGTTACGGCCCCCGACCAAGCACTTGATCTTATAGATGTGAGCGCTTTTCCAACTGAGAGATACTGACGGCCTTGCATTAGTCCAAGAGCCAGCTAGCTAAGACGAGTTTTGAGCCAAACCCTACATGGTCTTATAAGCCTAAAGTTGCTTGTAGAACAAATCGCGTCATGGGTTAGACGTGTAAGAATGACCCGTATTCGCAGCGTTCTAGTTATCTGGGTCCGGAAAATCAGTGTCACTTTCGGTTATTACTCCAGTCCCTGACCTCTGGCCTTATCATCTGGGCAACTACTTCCGGAGGAGACTTCCACAGCTCCATGCCTTGGCGCAGCGTCCTCGCGACCTTGAGCCTACGAGAGGTGCAGCGGTTGAGCCATACCTATGGCATACATATTCTCAACATTAGCTCAAGCTGAAGTTCAATTCTAGACGCGTCCCGGGTCCACTTATTCTCCCTTCACAGTGGAGCTTCATGATGAGGCCAGTTTCGCTTGCCGTCACCCTCATGTATGTCTTGTGCCCCGAAGAGAACAAAGGTATCAAATGCCGTCCAAATCAATTTATTCAAGCCGTTTCAGAAGTACGGAAAATTCCTCATCACAGTGGATGGGGCAAAGTTACTTTTCAGACCCTGGCTAGATTTCTGCCGAGAAGTGCGACACGGTCATGGTGGCTGGTCCACCAGTAAAGGCCTCAGTCCCAAATTGGAAGACTTGACATGTTAACAAAGCCGTCGGGTACGCAATAAAGACGAAGGAGCTTCATGATTGACTTACCAATCAGATTCTGACTCGAAACTGGGAAGTCTTGTTCGCTCTCGAGGTGGTTGTAGAACTGCTTCGCGTCGCTGCTAAAGTCGTTCATGGAGCTGGGCGCGACAAAGCTAAACACTTTCATGTCGCCGTTCATGCCGATGAAGAGTTCCCACTCGTTGCCGTCTACAGTCACCATGCCGGTAGACTCGCCAATAGGGCCGACATCGCCCAACCTAGCGAGCCTAGTGTTTGTTAGAACATGTTACCGATATTCTTGGCAGTGGTGACCGAAACGGTAGGGCAAATCGAGAGTAACTCACCAAATCATGACCTCGTAATCTCCGCCACTAGTCGCATGATTCGGGTCCTCTGCCGTAAAGATGTCATACGCAACATTGGCCCGAACATCCGTGTCGTACTGCCAGGAGGCCGATGTCTGCATGCTGCTGATGGAACTAATGATACGGCCCCGGTCGAACATCTTGCCCGAGTTGACGTAGCTCTTGACCTCGTTGGGAGAGCCCTCCCACTGCCACTGGGTGTGCCATTGCAGTCCGCTGTCCGAGGAGCCGTCGATATAGGTGCACTGGGACCCGGTGCCGGAGTCCTGGCCCCAGAGGTTGTTGTTGACCTCATAGCCATTGCCTGACCAGTATTCGTACTGGTCGCATAGTTCTTGCTCCTGCCGCTTACCGAGGGAGGCGGATGGCAGCGCAGCTGCGAGGGAGGCCAGGTAAAGAAGGGAGAGCTTCATGACTGCGATAGATTTTCGTACGGTCGGGTCCACAGAGCTGCAAAGTGCCAGGAAGGACTGGAACTTTGAACATATACTTCCCTCGACATACGCCTTATATATACCATATTCCTCTTCCTTGGCGTGATGTTCGATGCGTAGCTCCTCTCCATTCTCGAAACAGCACATGTCAATCCTGGCTACATACGGAGTTCGGCACGTCTTAATCAATATGCTGCCAACTAGAAGCGATCGGCTCCTGTCAATCTCGGGCGGACGTGTTTTTCCGCCATCCGGAGGCACATTTGCCAAGAAGCCGTTGCGGGGTTCCTAGTCAGTTCTCGGGACTTGGATCGGATTTCAGCTTAGGCAAAACTGGAAGGCATGCTGTTCGGAAATTCCGGCCTTAGCACAGACTGTATCTGCATACATAGAAATCGGCAGCTCCAATAACAATTCGCGGGGAAGTGTCCCGTACGCTGTGAAAGAGAATGCAGTTGCCGGAAATATACTCCAAAATGGACCGGAAGAGATCTGCACACAAGTGAGACCCGGTTATCGTGGAGACCAGCTATTTAAAGTTACGAAGCGCACCAATGGCGGATCCGATCACTCAGGTGTTTAATATGGGGTAAGTAGTACCGCCGAATGGACGGTTTCATACCAAGTTCTCGGCATCCAATGGCGCGTACGCCATTCTTATGGGCGCGAAGCTGGATCTTAGAGCGGTGTGACGGTCCTCGGCAAGGGGAGGTAAGTTATTAAGGACGACATAACCCAGGGTAACGCAGCAGCTCGACGACCGACGTATCATGTTTGGCATTATGTCTAGACAATTGGAGGTCAACAACCTCCAATCTATGATGTCATACTTCCACGAAGCTCGTCGCGTTATGCAAATTGGTTCATATGCCTCCTAGAAACGGAAAGGCCAGGGCTCGTGGCACGGTTGGAAGTCGGGTTCCATGCCTCCAAACGGTCATGAGTATGCCCGAAGATTATGAAGTTGTTAAAATCGACTTCGTATAACTCCTCGCGGTCGCCTTTAGCTATTATAGTCCCACAGGTACTCCTTGTCGCAGTGAATAACACCTTTCTGAGCCAAATTGCTACGGGCTGGCAGGGGTGTAAAAACAACCCCTATTATGAATATAATCCGGCGGAGTGTCTATATATATATATATACACGCGAAAGCATAGACATGCTTTTCTCGAGGAAGAAGAAAGAGAAAGGTATGGTATGATTAGAATGGCAACACTGACACCGATCCTGTTCTGAAAATTTCACCAGACCTCTGCCACATCTTCAAGTGGTCAGGTTTCATTCCGCAGAGTTGGCTCGGGAAATATGTCCGCTTCCCCGCGGTTACACTGGGCAGATCCTCTGTATCTTGGCATCTGGGCATCTCCTGAGTAATCACTGAGTAACTACATGTGCGAAAGGAACAATCTACACCCAACAGACACGAATTGTAATGTCGTGGGGCGGCGGACGAGACGTAGCGTGGCACTGGTAGGGGAAACGGACCGAACACCTGTTGGCAGGCAGACCTTCATACGACACAATTCGGCTCAAAATACTTGCAGGATATCCGCGCAACCTTTGGCTAGCAAGCTTATATAACTAGTTTCACTTCATCATTTTCTACGAGCCGAGTCAAATACTTCTCTTCAATCACCATTCTTTAAGCGGAAAACCTGGAGGCAGCACGGGAGTGCCGCCGCAGAGGGCTGAAGTTATAACTACGGCGGTGGTACCGGTCGCATTACTACCATGGCGGGATATATTGTGCTCACGAGCTAGTGGGGAGTTAGTGGAGCGGCGTCTGGGGTTCTTGGAGCTGGAGCATGCAAGTGAGTGCTGTTCCTGGTACATCTCATTGTTCCAGCTGCCATGGCCATGAAGGGGGGTGAATCTCAGGGCAGAGCGCCACGTTATTGGCAGTAAATAATATTTATATGAAGGCTCGGCGGGGTGGCGAGGGCGAAAGTGACCGTCTATGGCGGGTTCAAACGCGTCAGCCATATTACACACGCTTCAATGGAGAAACCACCACAAGCGAGGTTTATTACATCTAGGATGGGTGTTCTAGAGTTTGTCCAAGCAGTATCGGACGTTGGCGTAGTCTGTGAGCTAGAACCCGGATTCCATAGCCCCGAAGGTGATGCCGTAGTATGAGAAGCGCTATATTGCATTGACAGACATCTCGTACGTTAAAATGTCGTTCTGGGATAGCCCCGCAAAATCGCGGCACGATGAAGGTTCAGTAGCGAGCTGGTGATTGCGCCGGCGCCGTACAAACTGGGCAAGTCGAACGGGGATGACTTTGATAAGCCATCGCAGTTGTTGTTGCCGAGCGAGGTCACTTGCAGGTTGGTGCACGACAGGCAGATATGGACGCCTACAATCCATTATTCCGGATGTTAGGAGCCCTAATGTGACGTGGTAGATTCCGATGTGTTCAAATGGTGGATATATATGCTGGCCACGATCCTAGATGTGACGTACCTTCGGAAATGCACAGAGCGTAATGAGAACTAAACCTAGTTCCAGCCCGGAAACTCTTCCGAGAATTCTAGCAGGGGATGTTTTTAAGGGGGATGGGCTGGGTTAACCTCCGCCGTCTTGTCATATTCTATTTAGTCTCTTCTTGCTGCCACGAGTGAGCCGGCGCTGTGCACACTTGGCCGGCGGCAAAAAGAAGGCACAGCGGCGACGGGAATGAATAGAGGACACAAATCTGCCCTCTCCCCACCCCTTTCTATAACCAGTCTACGCGCTGTATAACCATGGCTGGTCCGCCGGCATTCCAAAACGCAGTTCCGCAGCAAACGTTAGCTTCTCACCATCCTAGACCTCTCCAACACCCGCAGGCCGCTTCCCCTTCCTCTTCCAAACCGTCCAGATCTTCCACTTCCAAAATTTTGTGAATATCAGATACGTCATCCCAATGGCCAGGGCGGCGTATATGACAAAGTACGGCGAGACGACCTGCTTGCTGTCCTCCGGGATCCACTTGAAGAAACCCGTGGAGAAGACGCTCTGGGGTCCGAATAGATTAGCCGGTGTTGCTTAGATGGTTAAAAACGTGCAGTCGTAGACAGCTTCTTCAACCCCCCCCCCCCCCCCCCCCC
>JAGFNX010000357.1:0-83059 GCA_017657125.1 Scopulariopsis brevicaulis
TTTTTTTTTTTTTTTGGTGCCCTTCTACATCTGTTCACGATGCACGGCAGCTTAGCCTGAAGCCGCATCCCGTTCTCACCAGGCACCGCCCAGCCCGTTAATAGAAACACCTAAACCCAAGCGCTCCTATTACTCACTGTCTCCGCGCCCTACTAGATGCAGAGGAGAAAAGCCCAGCCGCCAAAACCAAGGCCCCGCCCCATCCTCCTAACCGACCCGCCCCCCAAGCCCACCCCGCCGACCTCCACCACCGACCGCGAGGGCAGCACTACCGACACAGACTCACGGCCCCCGGTCTCGTACTCCGCCCGCGCCAAAGAATCAATGGGCACCACGAAAGCCTCGTACAAGTCCGTCGCCATCGCGCGCTCCACGGAAGCCGCCGCCACAACCTGCCAGGCCCCGGACCAACCCATTGATGACCAGCGGGACGCAGTGAAGGAGAAGGTGAAGAGAGGCCGGCCGCGACTCCCAAAGATGCCGCCTTCCGCGTCCCGGACACCCCACCTCTGGGCCCGGTCCGCCCGGTCCGCGCCCCCGGAAGACCCTCAGTGGCCCGAGAGTCTCGGCCCGCCGCCGCCCCCGCCCAAGGACGGCAAGCTAACCAAGCTACGCCGACGCTCCGGCTCAACGGGCTCCGTCTCGTCCGTATCCCTCACGTCCCGCATCCGCTCCTCGCTCGAGCTTCCCCGCACCCGGAGCATCTCCCGCGACTCTTTCAGCTCCTTCGTAGGCGGGATAAAGCTCCGTCGAGAAAAGGAAGCAGAAGACGAGTGGCGCGCCCGCGATGTCGCGGCGCGGAACCCCCCGTCGTACAACATGCCTGCAAGGTACTTGTACCGGCAGCCAAGCGGCTCCGGCCTCGTGCGCACGCGCTCTCGTTCCTCGAGCTGCAGCCTCGCATCGTCGGGGAGCTTGGCGGCGCATTTTGCGCCGAAGCTACCTGCGATGACGTTTCCTTCGCAGCGGAGGCGGGAGACGCCGGCTGATTCGAGGACGTCGGAGGTGAAGTCGAGATCAGACTCTGCTTCGGGGGAGAGGTCGGGTGGGGAGGTTTGCGAGGGTGCGTCGAGGGCGGGTAGCCAGGGGGCTTCTGTCTCTCGGGATGCACTGGGGGATGGGGTGGACGGGGAGAGGGCTGTGCCATGTCAAGAGGTCGGTTCGGGTGGGAGGCTGCCGAGGGCTAGTTCGGCGCCGAATACCAGGAGGACCGCGCTCGGGGAGCATCCCTTGAACGAAAGTAACCCCACGATTCCCCGGGGAGTTAACGGGAAGGAGTATCCGCCTTCGGCGTCGGCGTCAGCGTCAACACTCGCGTACCTCGCGAGTGCAAGCGGCGAACAAGCCGAACCGCAAAGACGCCGCAGGAGTTCAGTGATGGGCCGTCTGAGAGGCCGTCGAACGGGCGACGGCGAGGACTCCCAGGCGTCCGATACCCCGACCCCGACCCCGACCTCGAGAGACGGGTCCCGACCGCCAAGTTCTTCGCGAAGCTTCAAGGACGCGGCAAAGGCGGCGTTTCACAGATCGATGTCTAGGGGTTCAAGTTCCCGGAGAAGCCCCGCTTCCGAGGCATCGCCTATTGGGTCACCCACGAAGGGTGTAACGAGCCCCTTGCCGGATACCCCTGGCCCTCTCACGTCCAACCCTCCCTCCGTTAGCGCCTCTCTGGGTGGACCGGGGCATGAATACCCAAACGACTGGCCATTGACTGACTCGCCCTCACCCGAAATCTTGCCCCGTCCGCGGCCAATCGTCGACCCGCACGCCGTGCGCCCTTGCGACCGCTCGTCCATCTCCTCGTACGAGACGTCACGGTCGCACCAGCGAGCCTCGACACTTACACAGAATACCTCGCGCTCGCAGTCCGAGATGGGGATAGTGAACACCGTGGGTGCGGGTGACGGCCAGAAGGTGCTAGGCGGAAACGAGAAGCCTCGTCTCGCGAGCTCTGCGGCACTAGGTGCCGGCTCGGCCGCCCAGGGGACGGGCACGCCACCGGTGCGGAAGAAGAGCTCGCGGAGGAGGTTGAGGGATAGTGCTGGGAGCGAGACGAGCTCGTCAATCAACGCGCCCGCTACTCCTACATTGAGCCACGCTGCCACGGCTCCCACTCCCGCAGCGGCTAACGGGAGTATGGCGATGCCTGAGAGCGAGGCCAGAACCCAAAAGGTCCAGTCCTTGCTTCAGCCCGACACGGACGCGGCGAAAGGCCTTGCGCCGCTGCAGTCCAGGAACCACGTATCGCCAGTCGACCCGACCATGCTCCCCAGACCGCTGAATCTTAGTCATAGCCAGCACGCCAGCCACTCCACTGATAGCATCGCTCCGCATAAGCTGCGCCGGCAGACGAAGTCCCAGCATCAACTTAACGGCGAAATAACGGCCGACAGTCCCCAGGGTACCGAGGTTTCCCTGGCTTCGCCTGCCGACACACCGGCTGAGAAGAAAACGCCTCCCGTCTCTCGCTCAGAAGTCGCTAGCAACGGAGGCGTTTCATCTCCGCAGCTGAGGAGTCCCCGGGATGAGGAACGGAAGCATAGGGGACGGGGCAGGGAAGAGGGGGCGAAGCAGCTTGAGAAGATACTAGTCCGGTGCTGCGGATGCGGGTACTTCCATGACCTGCCACACCGTATTTATGAGCGGATGATAATTGGGTTTGAGGGCTCACTGGAGGCGAAGGAGGATGCGAGCCGGGGAGAGGACAAGCATGAGAAGTGTCCTTGGTGCAGGCATGGTATGGACGTGAGATGCTGTGCTGGGTACGTGGCGGTTGTGCAGCTCAAGGAGAGGCTCCATTAGAGATCGGAAGGGGGCAGGTTGTTTGGGTTCTAGAATGGCGGGATGTAATGGCTGGATGTAATGGCATACAAGGGTAATTAATGGGTTAGAGCATTAATCAGCGTATTTGAATTGCAAGGGAGGACTGTTGTGTATTGGACATGGGCGGTTTTAGACATGCTTGAGAATTGAGAAGGGGAATGCGAACCAACTTTTGACCCGCAATGTGTTGTTCCAAGTCTGGCGGCTAGTGTTTACCACAGCCAACTCGGTTGTAACCTAGATGCTCGTTCAAAGAGGCCCGGTCAGGGCGTGGAGTGAAAGAAGAGCCCCCTCAGATTACACTTACACTGAAGTTCATGGAACCTGTTCCGTGTAAGTGACCAGCCGGAGCCTACACCCAGGCATGGCTTGTGCCTAGATAATGACCAGAGATTGATAAGGATATGGCCGCTTGGTTCCGCAAGCACCTACCTCGGCTTTGTGGGACATCATCTCGCTTCGAGAAGGTCGGACAAAGGCTCCGCGAAAATCCTTGTAACGAACGAGGACGAGAGTTCCGTTCGTGGCTGGCCGAGGGTGCCAATACCATTAAGAGCTAGGATGGAGTGTTTCACCTTCAGGAGGTCTGCTTGTAGACACCCGAGTCCAGATGGCGAGCCGCTTTACGTTGTTTCTTCATTTTCCCACTCGGCAAACTCCAAATATCTCAACGACGGGCAAAACGAGATATCTGCAAGCCTCCGCAGCCGGCACTGCATAAACAAGCCGACAGCGCCCTCCTCATCCTGCCACCACTTCGCGCGTCCCCATTCGGAATCCGACTCTCCCTCTCGCCGCAACCGGCTCTGGCCAAAATCGATCATGAACACCCGATAGGGACAGCTGCCTTCGTCGGTAGGTTCCACGATGAAGTTACCGGGGCGTACGTCGGCGTTGAGGATCTCCTTGTCTGCAAGGACCTGTGTGGCCCGGACGGCCTGGTCGACGATGGGCTGCCAATGGCTTTGCGGTGCTTGGGAGTCGAGGTTTGAGAGGACAAAGCCTTCGATGTACTGGAGTAATATCCCCTTGATTTGAAATGGCGCTTGGTCCCGGCTGTCGGTGTCATCTACGGAGCTGGCGTCTAGAAAGCCGGCAGTGATGAACCGTGGCACGAGCTTTCCTTGGACGTCGCGCAGCCGTTGGTAGGCAGCAAACCTCGGAATCATTCATGCGGAGCATTTCGCCAGCCAGGAAAACCTCGTGCTCGCCCTTACTCCAATCGAGTTCCGTTCCCTCCCTGAAAGCCTCGTCCTCGCGTAAACGGCATTGGAAGTCGTCTAGGCCGCCGCCCCTGGCGAGCTTGGCATACTCTCTCTGGGCGTCATCCGTCCACGGCCCGACGTACTTCCCAGCACGGAGCTGGTGCGCGAATCTCCAATCGAAAAGCTTCAGGAACCCAAGGTTGTCTGACGAAGGCGGGTCAGTCGGTTGGTCGCTCAGAATCTCAACTACCATGCCGCAGGAGAGGGTCCATGGTTGGTGCAGGTGTGTGACCCGCAGCTCGAGGTTGTCAGGGTCATCTGCATCTTGCTCAGGGCCGCGGTGGAAGGTGAGCACCTGCCCGGTTCTGTAGGATGCTTGGGCAGGTGAAAGCTCGTTCTCATCGGCCATGGCCCATGGCTACATGTATGTAGGATGACTCGAGGCTCAATCACTCATGTGAAGCTTGGAGGTCGCCTTAGGATTTGGTGGGGAAACGGGGTTGATGGTGGACCGCATCCACTGTACAAGTGGGACTGTCTACAAGCTGACTTTATCTCCAACATTCAACCTCCTAGTCATCAAACGTCGGGGCATCCAGCCACTTTCGGACCTTTTCTAGAGCCGATATATCATGGCTCTTGTCCGATGTATGATAATCCTTCATCTGTTTATCAATCCAAGCTTGGGTCCCTCGGCTGGTCCCCAACTTAGCACCCACCTCGCGGGCTGATCCAAAGTCTATCAGGACTGGCATGCCTCCCTCGCTGACCATGATGTTGTGCGGCTGAAGGTCGTTGTGGGCCCAGCCAAGGGAGTGGAGATGGTGGATAGCCGACTCGAGGGCCTGCATGAAGCGTTCCTTATCCAGGGACTCGATATTGTTCGTCACATAGTCGAAGAGCGTGTTGGCGTGCCAGTCGAGGACGAGGCCTGTGATCCGGCCGCGGCGAACCCGGCAGCCGTGGTACTTGACGATGTTGGGGTGCGGGTGTTTGGACATCATCTCCATTGCTTCGGCTTCCTCGAGTAGACCCTTGGGTATGAGGCGGAGGACATTATGTTCCTGAAAGACGTCGTATAAAGAAAGACTTGGGCGCTTGATAAAATGATCGGGTGGGAGCGTCTCCTGAGCCTGGGTGAGTTTTGCACTATGGAGCGCCCATTCTGGAAATATGTCTTCGTCGGGAATGGGAACCAGAGCAGAGGTGAGTTGCGAGAATGCGATGCTGCTCTTGGGAGTATACAGCTTGCCAAAGTAGGCAGTGTCGTCTTCGTCGACCACTCCAAATGTAGTGTGTTGGTAGGCGCCAGTCTCGGGGTCGACTGTTTCGGCGTTGAATATCAAGTCTTCCCATGCCGTGATTTGAGGGGTCATGGCGGCGGCAAGGCTCCGAGGGTGAACAGTATGAGTGCTTCGTTCATCCATGGGGGGCGCGTGCAGAGCCCTTTAATCTTGTCAACAACCAGCAATGCGGCCAGCCGTGAGAGCCAGCTTTTGAGGCCCCATGACCAAATTCCCGGTGCTTTGGGGGCAATCCGATGGCATGTATGCTGGTAATAGAAGTAATCTCGTTATTCTGGTACTTGTAACTGAGGAGCCATCTGGTTTTTTCGTGTCGGGGTTGCCTAGGGAGATACAAAGAGTGAAGTCACCAGATGCGTCCGATACATGGGCGAGCAGGCAGCCACCCTGCTATTTTAGGCGCTCCAGCTACTGAAGAAGTCCCGTTTCAGCTGTTGAGCAAGGGCCTTTGCTGCTGAGAAGCCGCTGGGACAAAGAACACCAAGGAACACGCCAAATGACGCCGCCTCAATGATTTGCCATTTCATAATCCAGAACAAAGGGGGGCGAAAGGAAGGCGGCCCCAATTGACGACATCATCATCGGCGACAGAGGGAAAAAAAATTCTCAACTCCCATAACTACGCGCCTGCCACGCCTCTCAATTCGCAACAAGGGATCCAGGATCGAATAATGCCAACTCTACAAGCCATCTCCCATGGCTACTCTCGCACGATCTAGCCGGAGAATCGACGGCCTCCATCACCACCACGCAAACCCAAACACGCACCTGATCGCGACGTCCGCGGCGCGAAACGCCCAGAACATATTCCCGAGAGGCCCCGCCGGCCGGGAGAAGAGGTCTCGAGATGCTGCCGATTGCGACTTCGATGCACTGAGTCGGAAGAGGCCGAGAATCGCCGTCGAGATAATCCCCCCTGCGACGAGCGCTGCGTCGAAACCTGTCGCGCCAGCGCAGGTCGCATCTCCACAGCGCTCACAGCAGCAGGCCCAGCACGAAAACACGCGACAGCTCCAGCACCCCCCACCCAACACGCCCCCTAAATCGCCCCCTAACGCTACCGCCGCGAACGCGCCGATCGAATCCGAGAGACGAGCGGCGACTGCGACGTCGGATCAATCCGCACCGCCACCGCAAGAGGCCAATTCTAATCCTACGAGGCATCAATCAAAAGTCAAGTCCGGTATATTGCACGAGCTTGATAGGTTGGAGCCTTCGGCGGCGGAGGCGCAGCCTCAAGGCCGCAAATTGCGCTCCCAGGAGACGTCGCGCTTCAAGAGCGATTTGTCGGCCTACTTTCCCGAATATGATGAAATTATTGGGAACAAGCAGCCCAAGGAGAAACGTAAGTGAACCTTTGGATAACACAATCGACGGACCTGTTTCCTCGAAACCGTGCTAATCGCTTGTGGATCTAGACATCTTGAACGTCGATACTCCCATTGTCATCCTCGACACACCGACAAGCAGCAACACCGAATCCTACACTACCCCCTCAACATCACACGATGCGAACCTACAAAAGGCGAACACGGGCACTGGTGGCCAAGCAGTGCCCCGGACCAGCGATGGCGAGTTTCATACGTCACAACAACCTACCTTCTCCCTCCGGTATTATGGTGACGCGCTATTTGACGAGCTCTACGACACGCAGCGGATAGACTTCGGTTTCCTTGAGACGCGATACAAGGGCAAATCTCTCGACGACCCGCTTCCGGATAGCTACTTCGAGCCCGCGCACAAAAAGGCGGAACGACACGAGAAGTTGGCTAGGAACCATGAGAAGGCTAGGGCGCAGCATGAACGCGACCGCATCATCCGCATCCTCGACGAGCTCCAGGGCCACGACTGGCTCAGGGTAATGGGCGTTAGCGGCATAACCGAGACCCGCAAGAAGTCGTTCGAACCGGCCCGAGACCACTTCATCCGGGGTTGCGAGGCCATTCTCGCAAAGTTCCGCCGGTGGAGCCAGGAGGAAAAGCGAAGGAAGCAAGAGAAAGACCGAGCTGCGAGTGAATTGGCGCACGGCAAGGAGTCTGCTGCTGAAAGCGGCAGTTCTGATGACCATGGTAGCTCCAGCCACTCGACGCCGCATGGCGGCGACGAGGATGCAGCCAGCCACCGCGATGATGGCTCTACCGTGAGCGAACCCGTTAGTGACGTGGACGCTTCCATCGAGAAGCAGCTACACGAGGAGGTGCTGGCAAGGTCTAGGATGGCCTCTGATCCACCCGTTGCCGACTCAGCCGCGGCGAGCTCCTCGACCTCCGCGCTTAACGCCAAAGCCAAAGCTAAAGAGGGCGGCGACAAACAGGGCGCGAAGGGCCGCGCGAAGCCAGCCCCGAAAGCGACCAAGCGCAAGGAGCCCGAGCCCGAGATGGAGAAGGAGTTTAAGTCGTTCTTTGCGAAGAGGCACGAGAGGGACGCCGCGCTGAAAAGTAACCGGAGGACAAACAGGAAGGTCCTTGCGTGGGGCCACCCGATCCCCGACATCCCCGAGGCGGACTACGAGCCGCCGGAGAACGTGATAGATGCCGAGACGGTTAAGACGCTGGAGAGGAAGCGGCGGCGGGATCGGAGGGGCGGGAAGTCGTAGGCGCAGCGCTCGGGTCTTGCGTGTTTCGGACGGAGTCTTTTATGGCGGCGTTTTTGTGGGGGATGGACTTGGTTGATACCCGCTGGTATTTGCCAGCTATGGGAAGGACGGCCCGCGTTTTTATCTGTTATTGCATGTGCGGAGCTTTCTCCCGGTTCTTGAGAGAAGCAAAATGTTAACATCAGGACTGTTGAGGACCTATTCAAATGAACGGGTTCTTGTCATTATCACAGCCCGAAATAGTGGAGGGGTCAATAGCATAGATATATAAGTCAATCCTGTATTAATCAGACAATGTTAACTAGAATATCAATGGATGGATCTTAACCTTGGTAGGTAGAAGCTGATAGCTGCATTGTGAAGCTTTTGTTGTTATTGGGGGGAGCGATGACTAAGGACCAACCTGGTAATTGCGAACCCCGCCGAAATAGCGTGCCGCCTGAGGCCGAGCCGAGTCGCGTCGCACCGCAAGGCTCTTGAGCTGGAGCTTTAATGGGCAACTTGTCAAGCTCCTCGCGACTACCCCATCCACAAAGGCACGCATTCCGACGAAGCCGGTCAGCCTTAATCGCCAGCGGGCCGCCTAAACTACTGCGCATCCTTCGACTTGTCCTTGGCTACCTTCCGAGCTGCTGGTTCCTTCGGCGCGAGCAGTCCAGAACCACTCACCACCAGGTACTACTCTTTCTCCCGCGCTTTTTCACAAAGCTACTGTGTCGCCTGTCGCGCATTGTATCAGCGGCCGCCTACTACTCAGAGGCATTGTCTGTATGGTTGATGACGATGGCTAACGCCTTGACATAGGAAAGACCTTCCAGCCACTCGTTTCCCATCGTTGAGACCCAACCGAACCATCGCCCGACCACAGACTATCCCTCCATGCATATCGATAGCTGCCTTTAATCCGCGCGCAGCTCGCCGGATGACAGTGACGGAAGGCGACACTCAATACCACCAACCGCGATAGGGGCAGTCGTGACCACCTGTCCAGCGCCGACTTCCCGCCCGACCCTGCCGGTCCAGTCGGATCGGCACGCCCGCGTCCGACGCCGCCACGATGCCGCAAATAGTAGGAGGCTTCCAGGACCCCATCGATGCCGACGGGAACGATGCCGGTTTCAGCGACGAGGAGCCTGAGCCGATCCACGACCAGCCGCCCTGGCCGTACTTTCTCATCCGCCAGGAGGTCGAGCTCGAGATTAACTTCCTCGAGAAGAGCGTCAAGGGTCGGTCCGACATCATTGTACACCCGCTCGACCCGTCCGGCCTGAACGAGATCGCCATCGATGCGCGCCAGTGCGATATTGACACGGAGGGCGTCACCATCCAGAGAATAAGAAACGGACTGCCGGCCGCCCCGCCTGTGAAGACATCGGCCACATACAAGGATCCGCACGCGCTCCTCAGGAACCCGAATTTGTACCGATGGAACGCCGAGCACGCCTCCATACGCAGAATCCGAGTGAGATCCTTGGCGCAGACCCGAGATAACGACCTTCCCGCAGAAGATAGAAAGTTCATGGGGTGCACGCCCGTCGAGGGTTCCCTGCGTGTCAAGGTCAGAAACGAGGAGCGCTCTGCGAGTGGCCAACGGATAATTGTTAGGAAGCCGTCGTCGGGCACGGGGCTTGATTCGCCTGTGCCTGAAGACGACATCTGCTACCTGGTGTCCATCCCGTTCGAGACGAAGAATATCCGCGACGGCCTACAATTTGTCGGCGTTGACCCCGGGGACACGAGGTATACACATGCGTATACCCGTCATTCGGAAGAGGCGGGGACGGCGTGTAGTCTGTTCCCCTGTCTCGACGACCACGGCTCCATAGGCGACTGGAAGATCTCAATCAAGACGCCCCGTACGCTCGGGGATGTTCTCCACCAACCGCTCGTCACCCAGCGCCAGCATCCCAATGGCAACAGTTCGCCTAGCGGCGATGCCGCCGAGGACTACCCTACGCGGCATGACCTGAGCGAGGAGGACAAGCTACTCGAGATGACAGTCATCTGCTCAGGTCTCCTGACGGACGAGATTGTGGATCCGGACGACGACCACAAGAAGGTCATGACTTTTGAATCAGAAAAGGCGACGTCAGTCCATAATATAGGCTTCACGGTCGGGCCTTTCGAGCATGTCGATCTGTTCTCGGACTTCCGTACGGAGGAGGACGATGAGAGGTTGGGTGCTAGTGCCCTCAAGATTCACGGATACTGTCTTCCTCGCAGGGGAGACGTGGTTCGCAATACCTGCGTGGCGCTTGCAACCGCTGCGGATTTCCTGTCACTCACCTTTTCGGGATATCCCTTCGACTGCTACAAGCTGTGCTTCGTCGAGGACATGGTCGAAGATACTGTGCCGCTCTATTCGTTCTCATTCATCTCCACGAGGCTCCTGCACCCCGAGACCATCATTGACACAGAGGTCGAAGTCACGAGGAAGCTTGTCCATAGCCTGGCGGCGCAGTGGAGCGGCATCTGTGTTATACCGAACACGCGCCGCGATCGTTGGGTTACCGTCGGCATCGCGTACTACATGACAGACCTCTTTATGAAGAAGCTTTGCGGTAACAACGAACATCGCTTCCATACTAAGGTCCTGACTGACAAACTCGTCGAAATGGACGTCAACCGTCCGTCGCTCTGGGAGCTTGGCAACTACCTCCATGTTGGCGAGTTCGAGAAGGAGTTTATGGAGCTGAAGGCGCCTCTCGTGCTCTTTATTCTTGACAAGCGCATCGCCAAAGCTACGAGTGGCTCCTACAACTTGACACAAATCCTCTCTCGTGTCTTTACGAAAGCCAAGATTGAGGGCGACAACATTATCACGACGAAGAGTTTCCGGAAGCTCTGCGAAAAGGTCTCCAAGTACACCCTGGACACGTTCTGGGCGCAGTGGGTATACGGCGCGGGATGTCCTAGGATTAAGGTCACTCATCGGTTCAATAAGAAGCGACTGTGCGTTGAGATGACAATCAGTCAAATCCAGAGCCCGAACGATGCATTCGCGAAAGACCTACAGACGTCGGACTTCTTGCAAGCTATCAAGGAGAAGCAGTACAAGGTGCCCGCTGGTCCGACTCAGCCCCTGTTCACGGGGCCGATAACCATCAGGATACACGAGGCAGACGGGACCCCCTACGAACACATTGTGGAGATTCGCGACGACACGGCCACCAATAGGTCCGTGAGGTTCGACATCCCGTACAACACAAAGTACAAGCGGTTGAAGCGCCGGCGCGAGAAGAAGCAGGCCACGGCGGCCGGTGCTGCGGAAAAGGGCGAGGGCGCTGGTGAAGAGGGGTTCATCTACTGCCTGGGCGACACCATCAGCACCCCCGCTGAGATGGAGAAGTTCCAGGCGGAGGAGTACAACGAAGTGACGGAGAGGCAGATGGACGCCGAGTCGTATGAGTGGCTGCGGCTCGACACGGACTTTGAGTGGCTGTGCTCAATGCAAGTCGGCATGGCGCACTACATGTTTGTTTCTCAGCTGCAGCAGGATAGGGACGTTGTTGCGCAAGAAGAGACCCTGTTGTACATTGGGAGGGAGGCGCCACACCCCGTTGCGTCGACGGTCCTCGCGAGGACGCTGATGGATATTAAGTATTTCCACGGGATCCGCACCATGGCCGCCCAGCTGCTTAGACTGCAGTGCAACGAGTCCATGGGCATGAGGGGGATGATCCAGCTGGAGATGGCTTACCGGGAACTCTTCTGCTTCCCCGGGACGACGGCGCCCCGGCCGAACGACTTCTCGGATAAGAGGCAGTACCTGGCGCAATGTGCCATTCTGGAGTCGCTGTCCTTGGTGCGCGACAGGCGGGGGAAGTGCCCGCACCGGGTTAAGCGGTTCCTCTTGGAGTTGTTGCAGCAGAACAACAACGATCGCAATGAGTTTTCGGATAACTTCTTTGTGGCGACCTTGATCAAGGCCGTCGCGAACACGTTCATCTCGGAGAAGTCGAAGCAGGACTACATCGTCGACTTTGACGACGATGACGAGCAGCAGGATATCGACGAGAAGAAGCTCCTCAAGGATGCGATAGACGAGATCAACCGGCACCTTCGGCGGGATGAGTGGGCTCATTCATACCACAACGTGCTGACCGTTGCGGGCTTGGAGGCGAAGAAGCGCCTCATGAAGGCAGGCGTCATCCCCATCAATGCCCTTGACTTTGTCAAGTACCTGCAGGACGCGACAAACGACGAGGTGCGGATCAAGTGTTGGGAGTCTCTGGTTGACCTCGGCTTCATGGTCGAGCCCATCATTTTCAGGCTCTTCATGTGCGTTCTCTCGTCGGACCGATCACCGTACGTCAGGCATGAGCTCCTCAAGATCTTCTGCAAGGGGCTCGCGTCCATTGCGTTCGGGGAATACGCGAAGCCCAAGACGGCGGCGGCCGCCACGAACGGCGCCCCTGCCCGCGACGCTAAGGACGGCGCGGCAGACGGCGAGGGCGACCTGGAAATGGTCGACTCCGGCCTCGAGGTCGTCAACTCGGAAGCGGCGGAGGCGGTCCTCCAGGCGAAGCGCGACATGGCGGAGCGGAAGCGGAACCTGCGGGCGGCAATGGCGGCGCTGAAGAAGGAGATGGAGACGACGTACGGGGAGGTCGAGAAGGAGCTCCAGGCGGCCGTGTGGCGGGCGATAGACTCGCCGGTCCTGGGCCGCCGCGAGAAGATTACGCTGCTGGAGCTCTGCGCGACCATGTTTGACGAGGCGGACCGGTGGATAATTTCCCTAAGGCTGCCGAAGAAGTGGCGGGCTACGAGGGCGATTGTGCGGCATCCGTCGAGCGTAAGTTCTACCGTCGCTGCATGCAGATATGGGGTTGAGTATTGGAATTATGGGGTGCTGACATTGAAACAGCTGGTCATGACCTTCCAGTCTTACTACCGCACGAAGCCGGCGCACACGGAGGTCATCGCGCCCCCCGTCGTGCCAGCGCCCGCACCGCCCGAGCCAAAGAGGCCCGTCATTCTCTCTCGCGGCTCGTCCATCAAGGTCAGCAGGCCGTCTATAGCAGGCGCGCCGTCCACACCCGCGCCCACTGCGGTCCCCACGCCGCCTCCGACGTCTGAGCGCCCCAGTATCTCCGTCTCGGTCCCGCGCCCCAACTCCATCGTAGCGCAGAACACACCCGCCGCCGCGCCCAAGCCGCCCGTCGAACGCAAGAACACCCTCACGCTCTCGTCGGGCGGCTCGGGCAGCAAATTCGGGAAGCGGCCGCGCGACAAGGCGGACGGGTCGCCCACGGCCGTGCACAAGCGGCCCAAGGTAACCGAGAAGCCGCCGCCGCGGAAGTCGCGCATCGTGACGCTTCGGCACCCGCGGCTCCGCGAGATCCTGAGGAAGCCGCGCCCGAGCACGGGCAGCATCAAGGTTGGTGGGCTGGCGAGGGACAGCGCGTCGCCTACGCTGCCTTCGATACAGGCGAAGCCGGCGCGGAAGCCGCTGCCATCCGGCGCGCCGGGCGGCGGGGCTGGTCCGTCGCAGAGCCCGCCGAACGGGGCGGGGCCTCCGGGCCCGCAGTCGGGCGGACATGCCGGCGGGGCTGGGAACGGCGGCGGCGAGAGGAGGGAGAGCGAGAAGCCGAGGCCGATTATCAAGCTGAAGATCAAGCCGAGGGAGAGTCAGTCTTGATGCTTCTTGTCGTTGGCCTTTGTCTATGCTGTTAGGTTTCCCTCTTTTGGTCCATGTCGTTTTTTCTTGTTTTGTACGTGTATGAGGGGGGAGGGAAGGGAGGAAATGGTTTTTTGGAGTTTCGGCCATTTTCCTGTCTGGTTGCGTGTGTTCCTTGTCTTTGAGCGAGGGTTCTTTTTGTAAGAGGGGCGTTTTTTTTTTAGGAATAGGAAAAAGGGAGTTCTGAGAGATTGAGTGTTAATATTTTAATTGTCTTTGGCCTGATGAGATCCTCCGTGTCTTTGCCCCGTGTGCGTGGTCTATGTTCCGTTTGCATGTGCTCCCCGTGTCCTCGGATGACCATCCCTCGACCTCGCAGTCCCGGGTCTCTGATGCTTCCACATATACGTGTACTCTATTAATGCTATTTTTATATCGCCGTTCCCAACACCCTATAAATACAGATTCCACTCCCACCCCGAAACTCTCCCGGTACTAAAGGAAACATGCTTATACAAAGGGCCATAATATTCCAACCGGCCCAGAACCAATCCAAGACAAAGGGAAACAAAAGAGAGGAATGAAGGAAAGAAAGCGACTCCGAAAAAGGAGAGGCAAGGGGACGATGCACGCGGGCCTACATCCAATTAAGCCACCCCCAGAACAACAGCACAACCCAAACAACCCTCCACGCCGTCGCCGCAAACTCCGTCCCCACAACCCTAAACTCAACAGGCCTCCTCCTCCCCGGCGCCGCCCGCCAGATACTCCGCGACTTGCCCCCGTCATAAAAGTCGTCATAGACCTGTATGCGGAGCGGCTTCTGGCCAGGCCACCCCCACTTCCGCCTCTTCCCCTTCGAGGACCGGGACGACGAGCGGGAGACGCTCCTGCTCCCGCGGCGGGGGCGGGACCTCGCGTCGTCGTCGCGCTTCTCCTTGTGGCGCGGGAGGAGAGACGGGGAGGGGAAGGGTGTGTTGAGGGAGTGGGCGAAGGCGGGGAGGGAGGCGAGGGGGACGAGGAGCGCGCGGGCGGAGAGGAGGGTTAGGGTTACGAGGCCGAGGTAGATGTAGCTGAAGTAGGTGCGGAACTGGTTGGGTAGGAGACAAAGGCGCGTCTGGACCGTCTCGTCGGGGCTGCGGAGCGGCCTCCCCGCCTCGTCGACGGGGTTCCACAGGCTCACCATTACGAAGCCGGGGGTGGGCACGCCCATGGCCATGCTGATGCTCTTGACCGTGATCTCCACGGCGCCGTTCTTGGCGGCCGAGTGCTCGACCTCACAGTAGTCGTGGTCGTCGCCCGAGAAGACGCGGCGCACGTTTCCAATGGAAGAGATGAGTTTCCGCGAGTCCGCCTCGCCGAGGACGTTCTGGTATTGGTAGCCCGCCACCACGGGGATCGCGTTGCGGTGGTCGACCACCGCGCCGTCGGCGTCCGTCGGCGGCGGGTTGGTGGGGGGCCAGCGCTCCCTCTGCGGACCGCACGGCGTGCCGGGGTTGCGGTACAGTGGGACGTGGGTGAGGAGGATGGTGGGGAAGTCGGCAACCTCGGCGTCCTCCCCGGCGCTCGGCGCGTCGGCCTTTGCAAGCGAAGCCTCCTCGACGGCGTGCTCGTGCTGCGACTCAACCGGGTCGCCGCGCCAGAAGCGGAGCTCCTCCCTAATGGCCTCGCGCTTGGCGTCCTGCACGCCCTTTAGGAACTCCTCGGCCGGCCCGTAGATGTGGCGCAGGTCTTCCTTGGCAGCCTGCTCCGACGTCCCCGCGCTCAGCGACACGGTGTCGACGGAGACGATGGTGTGGTTCCCTATGACGTCGACCCTGTTCGGCTCGCCAAAGTACGCGCTAAAGCGGTCCCGCACGGGCACCTTGACCATGGACCCGAAGCCCACGTCGTGGTTCCCCGGCAGGCTAGCGACCAGCTTCCGGCCCCTGCTCGCCGCCCCGGGGTCCTTGGCGTCCTCGTCGTAGTACGGCTTAAAGAAGATGTCGCTGAACCGCAGGTACTCCTCCAGCCAGTAGTCATGGCCGTACGTCTTCCTCCACATGTCGGTGTAGTCTCTCTCGCCCTTGGGGTAGGGCCGCGCCCACTCTGCGTCGTCGAAGTTGCCCGAGGCCGTCTTCCACTCGCGGCCGCCGTCGAAGAGGTCGCCGAGGAAGAAGAGAGAGTCGGGCTGTAGTTGGGACTGGAGCTCTGTGTAGCTGCGGCGGAGGTAGTTGTCCGTGACGAGGACGGTGAGGTCGGAGAGGGGCCAGGGGCGGCCGGGGTAGGAGTGGGGGTCTATGAGCTGTGGGTCGGCGACGAAGATGAGGTGGTGAGGGTTTGCGTCTTCGGGCTATGTAGAACGGACATCGTCAGCAGGCTAGAGCAAGAGTCAATGGGTCGACACAGTCCTTACCCAGTCTTCCCAGTGCTCCCAGTGGCACTTGTCCACCTTGAGGTGGAATATCCACTTCTCGCCCCTCAGCAGCACAAACATCCACACCAGCACCAGCAGGTGCGGAAAGCTAAGGACGCGCCGCCGCGTCAGGTTCCGGCGGAGGTGCCAGGTCGCGCGGATGGCGAAGTTGGTGGCTATGCGGGGGCCGTTTCCCCTGAGGAAGGCGAGCAGCGACGAGAGCCCGCGCGCGAGGGTCCGGCTGAGCCCGTGGACGACATCGCCGCATGAGGTGCCGCCGTCGTCGTGGAAGGGGTTGCGCTCCGGGGCGAGGACGCCGTTAGTGTGCGGAGACATGGCGGGCCATAGGGCCCCGGGAGACTTGGCTCCGTTGCCTGGCGGTTGGGCGAAGCGCGCGCGGGGTTGGGGAGTCGAGACGACTTCGGGCTCGTGGTGCGCGGTTCGTGGGGTCCGCTGGAGGGAGTCGTCTTGATCGCCTGGGGCCGTTGTTAGAGGGGATCGGTAGACGGCACTACGACGGAAAGGGCACTCTGTCCAGAGGATTATGTGAAGATGCCCTTTTGTACAGTAATGCCAATGCCGGCTCGATGCAGGCGCATATTAGATACGTACCTCGGCCGTGATTCGGGTCGGATAAAGCCTTTTCGCCTGCGTGTTCCTCGTCGCCTGTCCAGACCGGGCCTCTATATCATCGTAAAGTGCCCGTCCGAAATGTTGAGCAAGAAAAAGACAGAGTGCTGCAAGGGAGTTCCTTTTCCCGACGCGCTGGGAACGTGGCGGTCCAACGGGTGGTCGCGAATAGGAGAAGTGTTCAGCTAAGCAGCCCTGGCAGCGCGTCACAGGTGCCCGCGGCTGGCCCTAGTGCACGCCTGAAACGGGGCGTCGGGAGAGGCGGCGCGCCGCCAAGACGGGCAGCTCGCATGAAGCTCCCGGGAGGCCCAGGATTCCCGATCGTGAAAGGGCAGAGGGCGCATGTGAGATCTTGTCTACGAGAGCCGTTTGGCTGTCACTGGCGGAGTAGCTCCGCGGGTATCTAGCCGCCCCAGAGTCATGTAGCTCCGCGACGCGGGCTCCGTAAGAAAACCCGGACCGTTACCGTGTACTTGTTCCGTCATAGGGGAAACCGGGAACTCGGAAGTCGACGCTAACACGACCTCTCAGAAACATCCCGAGAGCTTGTCACTTGTATCCGCGCTGCTTTCATTCGCCTGAGCCGCCACCACATGACAGTTCCGGTAGCTCACCGCTCAGTAGCTCCGGAGACGGCGTCAGGTCTCCATTTTTCAGAGTTGGACTTGCTCCCGGGCAGCCCGGGTCTCTTACGACAAACACGAGTAAGACCGGCTCGTCCGCCCGCGGAACCTTCCACGGCGGTTTTTTTTATCGCGCATCATATCCACCTCAGGACCCGCCACTTCCAACTTCTTCACCCATTAAACCCTCATCTTCACTTCTTTCCCCCAATTCCCCCCGATTCTCTCTATCCATTGCCTCAGTAACCCATCTCCCGCAGGGTCGACATCGCCAAACCCCCCCGGTCCTGACCCTCCAACGCGTCAAAATGCGCGCCGCGCTCCTCGCCCTCCTCCCCGCGGCCCTCGGCCTCCCGGGCCCCGTCCCCACCCCCGACCCTCACCCGGCGGCCCCCGCCCAACCCGCAGCGACCGCCGCCGCGGAACCGACCCTCGCGCCGACCGACGCGCCCGCAGCCGTCCTTGCCCCGCGCGCGGATCCCACCGCCATCTGGGTCGGCGTCGACAAGGATGGGTCGCCTACCATGACCATGACGCCGCACCAGACCATCGTCGACGGCCGCCTGACGCTCGCCGACGCGCCGCCGTATGAGCTCACGGGGACCGTGTTCTCGTATGTGCAGCACCTGCGCAAGACGACGAGTACGGGGTCGCGGAGGCCGGCGCCGACGGGCAAGGGGAAGACGGGCGCGTTTTCCAAGTGCTTTGCCAAGGATGAGGTGTCGCCCTTCTGCGAGCCTCTTCCTGGCGGCAAGATGCTTGCCGGAAAGACGTATTACAGTTCGTTTTTACCTCTTAACCCCCCCACCTCCCAACCCCTCCCAGCCTGAGAGCTCCGAGAAGCCGGGAGGGGGCTTGACACAGGGCGAGATGGCTAACCGCGACGAATCAGTAACCTGGGACCCCAAGTTCTTCAAGAACGAGTCCGCCGTCGCCAAGGGCCCCATCCAGATCTCCCTCGAGGCCCACCGCCTGGGCAACACCGCCGACCTCGGCGACAAGCGCTGGTCCACCAAGGACAAGATGGTACCCGCTCGCTACGGCGTCTACCCCTGGAAGGTCCCCAAGTCGGTCCTCCACGGCAAGACCGACACCAACGTAACTCTCGTCATGCGCGCCCACTACAAGGACTCTGACGACGAGGACGCGCAGTTCAAGTCGACCGAGTACATCGGGCCGACGATCCTCGTCGACAAGAAGCCCATCCCGCTGACAAAGGGCAACACCAAGCCCGACAACCCCGAGCTCTACGTCGTGCTCCCCATCATGACCCTCATCGTTATGACGCTCCTCATCTGCACGTGGGTCGGCACCCGGAGGCTGAAGCAGTTCAACGTCGGGACCGCCAAGTCGAGGCCGAGGAAGGGGCGGCTTGCCCAGCGGTTTGGGAAGGACAGGCGGAAGAAGAGGGATAGCGAGGAGAGGGCTGTCATGCTTGATGATTGGGATGGGAAGGATAGCTTGGAGGAGCGGCCCGTGCTTAAGGAGGAGCTGGAGAGGCAGGAGAAGGTGTGGAATGCGCGCAGGTTTTAAAGGGAGGGGTGTTTTCGGTATGATTTATGAACTGTACAGTAAATGCCGGGTCGGTTATATTTGTACGTTTTAGACGGCTTTGGGCAACTCATTATATCTTAATCCATAAGCAGATCAGTCGTGTTTGCGTAATGCTCGTTAATCAAAGTTCTCATGGTCTTATTCCACCTAAAGTCAACGAAGGAAGCTGTCTCTACTTCCATTCCAGCTTCCACTCGGTACCCCAAGCCCCTCCGACAGTGGATGACTTTAAATCAACCATCAGAACACTCGCGCCGCCGTCAAATTCCCACTCATCCTCGAGCTTCTTACCGTTAAAGGCCACGGAAGACACCTCCTTGGCGCCCATAACCTTCACCCTGCGAAGCGGGTGCGTATCCTGGTACGTCCCCTTCGTCTTGGCCGAAAGCGTGCCCTGTTTCGCCTCCAGCTTCAAAGAGTCAGCGCGTACTACCACAATGTAAGAAGTAGGACAACTTACGTCAATGAGTAGTGTGTCCTTCGGGTCAAGGCTCTCCCCATCATCGATATAGACCTCCCCCGACGCAATTCCGTCCTCTCCAAGCGCCACAAGGACTTCCCAGTCCCCGTCCCGGGACTCCCTCGTCGTCATCCCCGGCTCCTGAAGAGCAAGAATATGTCCGCCTCGGATATGCAGCGGGATGTGCTCCAGCGGAGCATCAAGCGTGATATTCTCGCCGCGTCTCGCATCAGTCCTCCGATGCGTGTACCAGTCATACCAGACCGTCCCGCTACCAGTACCAGGCAATATCCCATCGACGGAGGTGGCGCCCTCCGTGACGACGGGTGTGACGAGGAGAGCAGGCCCGACGAGGAACTGCGCGTCCGCAGCCGCCAGCCACGGCTCATCGGGGAACTCCCAAGCCAGCGCCCTCAAAACGGCATCACCCCGTTCATGGGCCCTATAAAGCAGCGTATAGAAGTACGGAAGAAGAGCATACCGAATCCCCATCGCCCGCCTCGTTGCTTCCGCAACCTCGCCCCACACGTACGGCTCCTGCGGCCTCTTCTCAATCTCATTGTGGTTCCTGTAAAAGGGGAAGAACGCCGCGAGTTCCATCCACCGAGCACAGATCTCTGCGTTGGACTCAAGACTGAAGCCGCAGGCGTCCACCCCAAAGAAGGGGATCCCGAAGATGGAGAACGAGAGGGCTTGCGGGATCGAGAGGGCGAGCCAGGGCCATAGGGAGTAGTTGTCGCCGCCCCAGTGGCCGGCCCACTTGCCCGAGCCGGCGAAGGTGGAGCGTCCTATGATGAATGGCCGCTTCGTGGGCTCGATGGATAGCAGTGCGTTGTACGTTGCGTTCAGGATCTGATGGCCGTAGAGGTTGTGGACATCGTACTCTATGATGCCTCCACGGTGCATCGCCTCAGGAGCGACGGCTTTGACGGTCAGGTGGCCGTGGACATTGTTTATCGCGTAAGGAGGCCGGTTGACGTTCCGGTGGTCTTTTCCGAGGACGTGGTGTGATTCCTCTTCCTCCTCAGCCAGGTGCTTACTAGTCTCCTCCCTGCCATGGAGGTATGAAGGCGGCGCTCCGTAGTCGCGCTGGTCACTCCCGCAGCTGCCCTCGCAGAAGGAGGCCACCTCATTCATGTCGATCCAGATGCCGTCAAACTTGACCTGCTCGTACCACATCGAGAGCTCCTTCGTCCACCACTCGAAGGTCTTGCTGTCATTTAGTGTCGCGCCGATCCAGTCCGGGAATACTATTGTACACCGGTCAGTTGGATTCCACGTGGTTTTGCTAGGGCAACGAACCGGTATATCCGGGCCAGACCTGACCGATGTACAGCGAGCCATCGGGGTTCATCACAAAGGCGTTGGCCTCAACGCCTCGCTCAAAGACTGGGTACTTCTCGCTCGGGTCGTCGTGATCAGGCGCGTAGATGGCGGCATCGACAATCGGGACGAAATGCTGGCCGTTCTTGTGGATGCCGTCTAAGAACCTCTCGCCCTCTTCAAGGGGCCATGATTCCTCGTCATTCGTAAAATCCCGATACAGATGCATGTAGTCAATGTCGGCTATTCATGTCAGATATTCCTCGTCGATACATCGTGACCCATCGGGTATTTGTTCTGTATGGGGAAAATGTAAGACACTCACCCCAGATGGTCTCGAGCGGAATGTCCGCCCTGGCGAACTGATCGACGACATATTGCAGCTCTTTCCATGACGTATAGCCCCAACGGCACTGGTGGAAGCCGAGTGACCAGTACTGCTGCATGGCCGGCAATCCCACGGTGCTGAGCTGGTAGCTCTTCATAACGTCCTTTGCAGACGGACCAGCGTAGAAGTACAGATCGATCGTGCCCCCAAGTCCTCTCCACGTCAAGGACTTGTCCCTGAGGAGGATCTCATGGGGGTGAGCGTTCCTCATGAATACACCATGTGTGTAAGATGTGTACATCTCCTTTGGGTCAGTGGCATCGGAAACGAATACTTGCTTTCCGGTTTCTGAGTCGTGCTTGTAGTATCTTGTGTCAAGATAGATGGGGTGGGAGCCGTAGATATTCTCATCTATGGGGTCTCCAGCATCGGCATTGAATAGAGTCCCTAACGAACAAATCAGCATATTGCGCGTTTAGACAGCCACAACCATGGCACTCAAGATGGACGTACTGGTGATGTTATTTCCGAGCCTGAAACGACTCATGACCTCGCCAAGACCATAAACGTTGTAATTCTCAGGCATGCTCGTCTTGAGCTCAAAGAATTGGTCCTCAAAGACCAACTTCGTGTCATTGGTAGAGAAGAGCGTCTCACCACTCTCCTTCCTCATGACGCTAAACCCAAAGTCCGCGCCCTCATGTAAGACAAACTCCAGCTCCCGCTCATGACTATGATAATTCTCGTCAATCCCCGGCCTCGGAATGAGCTCGTCGTACAGCACAAACCACGACTCATTCTGCGGGCCGAGATACCGAGGCAAGATCTCGACGTGCAGCCGGTCCTTGGCCTGGTACTCGACGACGAGTGTCAATTCCGAGACGTCGTGCCCGTACACATTGCACTCCCTCCCTCGGAGGTCCAGGTCAGCTGTGAGGCCGTGCCTGTGCTCCTTGATGTTCGAGACGCGGTGGTGGTGGCAGGCTTTTTGCGGATCGATGGCTTCGGCGTCGTCGATTGTGGGCACCCAGCCCTCTGGGCGGTCTTTGTTGGCGGAGCTCAGGGGTATCTCTACCCCCGAGGGCGTGATGAAGGTCGTCCCTGACACGGCACCGCAGCAACGTCCGTCACTGCAGCTCTCCGACCTAAAGGAGCGATATGCGACGATTGAGACGGCGCCGATCAACAATGATGAGAGGAGGACATGGTAGCGCTTGTTGTTTCCATGGAATAACCTCTGTGAGAGGTAGTATGAGGCCGAGAGCGCAGAGAGGGCCATCATGGTAACCAAGTACCATGGCGTCGCGCATCGCGAGCATTTATACAGGTACCAGACACCGCCAACGATGGTGCTAATCCATGAGAGGACCAGGTCAAGGAGACCCGAGTCCCCAGCCAACGCATCCATTCTCATATCTCGGTGCTGTATTCAGTGAGGCGTTACCGGTCCACGATGGCTGCAAACGGACACACGAATCGGCAGTGGGCAGCTTCGGGAGCTAGTGTATCAAAGGGGGCCTTGACAGGGGCTACTGAGTAGGCTACCGACTTCGGTAGAGGAGAATAGTTTCAAAGGATCATGAACTTCGTGAGAGTCAAAGTCACCCGTCGCAGGGTGACATCATATCCGTCGGGGAGCTCCCGAGCCTGCGACAGTTGGTTCATCTGCAGCTCCTTCCCAATTGTTTGTGGCACGGTGAGCCCGAGGCAGCGGCGGGCAACAGTTGGATGAGCAGAGCCGGGGTCTTTGCCACGTGCCAGCACCTGGAGTCCTACGCAGACGCTTTCGTTCAGCAGCTCACAGTCCTGCCATCAACGAGCCAATTCCGCCCTCGCATCATCGTCTACACAAAGCACGGAGATATCATAATGAAATCCATCTCCTATATCACACACTAAGTCTTGCTGCACACTTGGAACTCACTGTCCGCTCGCTATCCAAACAGACGAGGCAAAACGGAAGATCCCGAATCAGGAAAGCGACCTTGCCGCTGAAGGGAGCAATGGGCGGCATCGGGAGCGGCCCGCGGGCCGGCCATTCGTGTCACGGCCCACCCGTGTGTAATCGCCGAATCACAAGAGAAGCCGATGTGAAACGATGGCGCCTACAGGCCCGCAGTCAATAGTCGCCCTGCTCTCCAGTTTGACCTCGTCGCGATGCCATCTTTTGACCCCGGCGCCTAGCAGCATTAGGCGCCGAGGAGCTGTTAGCCTGTTTCAAACCCTTGGGCGAAGTCTGCCCTGCATACCGCCAATCCAAACAGCAAATGGTCACTCCAGCCATTGACATGGCTCTGGGCTCTGTCATGGCCAGGTTTGGGTAACAGATTGCCGCCAACATGCGGCCATGGCCGCGACAAGGGACGCCCGGGGGGATTCGATAATAAGAAGCTTTACTTCGCCAATTAGTCGCCGGGGTGAAGCTGTGTGAGGGAAACTCTGTGTTTTACTGAGACTATCTCTCCTAGTACTCTTCTGATTCCCGTTTCAGCGCTGGTTACGCCTCTTCACTCATTGCAGTTGTGACAGAAAAAGACTGCCTAGAGGATACGCCAAGATCCGAACCCTCGACGCCCAACATCCGTACCCAGAGAAGCGGCAGATATGTTCGAGGGACGATCTGGGCACCGCGCCTCGGTGAACTCGAATATACGGCGATCCGACACACAGTCGAGCTACACCCCTTCTTACTACCACACCTCTCTCCCACGAGCGAACACCGAGAAGCCTCTCTCCTCATCAGGGTCGTTTGTACCGATAGCACAGGCATACGGCATCCCCGCGAGGGGTCACCGGCTCCGCCGGTTCTGGGGCCGCACGCTCGCCCTGATCCTTGGGCCCCTCGCAATCGCCGGCTACTTCATCTTCATCTGGCGGTACTTCCTGATAGAAGACGGGCCCGTCAAGTTTGCGACTTTCAACGAAAGCTGGATCTTCTACTCGTGGTTCGTTGTCGGCGTCTTCGGCCTGAGCATGTCCCGATACGGCATCGTCGGCATCGAGGCCGCCATGCTGCAGGATCCCTTCTGGCAGGCGAGGAGCGCCATGGCCCTGATGATGCACAGCGGGAGTTCATGGGGCGGCGCCGGGGGGTGGGTGAGGTGTCTTTTTGGGACCCTGCGCTTCAAAAAGAGTATGGCGGGCCGTCTGTGGTACACCCTTTCGCTGGTCACCATGTCGTTGTTCGTAGGCCTGCCGATATCCGGCTTGTCTTTTGAGCTTGCCGACGGCTACGTCCAGTCTTCGGAACCCGCGACGGTCATCGGCCGCACTTGGTCGGACTTTCATAGGAGGGAACTGGACCAGGCCGAGAACCGCTCCGCAGAACTGTGGAGCACAGGGTCTTCGGTGTCTCTCCCCGGAATGGGCCTCGCGTATACTCCGTCATATATCGATCGCGACCAATTCAGCTTCCTCAAGACAGTGCCTAACTCGCTTCCTGTGGACAAAGGTGTTCCAGAGCTCTTTCTCGCTCCGCAGGCCGATGGTCCCATTGGCGGCGAGGCCTGGGGTCTCCGCCTTAGCTACAACTGCTCCGTTGTCGAATCACGATCAGACTTTACAATCCTGGATGTGGCAAAGACCAACGCGGACAGGGGATACAGCGGCAGGTCCATCTTCAACAGCTCTGGATCGTTGCATGTGGCGGATTTTGCTAGGAACCTCTGGGCGTACGGAGAGATAAGGTCGGATAAAGGCAACGCGTCCACGTGGCCCGGCACTCCAGGCGCCGACCGTTCATCACCCCCTGACTCCAAAGACGGGTTTAAATCCGGACTTCTGGAATATGCCCTGTGGCAGGTCCGACTTGCGCCCAGCGATTCCACTCGGATAGGCATCGCGATAGGTCAAAACAACCTCACCAGCCTCGGGAAGGACGTGGTGGACTTTGATAGCTCGCTGAACCCCTCCATTCCCGACCTCGGCTCGCCCTGGAGTCGCAACTCGGATGGATCATACGAGGTTAACGAATCGTTCTTCACGCGTCCAGCCGACGAGTTCTTGGATGGAAACGGGAGGAGAAAGATGCTGGTCCCAGACGCCGCAGACATCTCCGACGCCAACCTGTACCTCGCCGAAGTAGCGCCCCCAATCGGCGTCCGTTGCCGCCACATGTCAGTTCTCGGCACGGCCCGCCTAGACCCGAAGACGACCTCCTTCAGCGGGTTTACCCCAGCCCCTCCTTACTTCAACGGCTCGCAGACAGAATCTCGCACGCCAATGTTCGGGGCGTCCGCCCGGAAGTTCCTCCCGGAGCACTACTTCGAGCTATTCACGTCAACCAACTCGCCCACGCCAAAGGGGGTCGGGCCCTCGGCGTTCTACACCAGCTACGTGACGCCGCAGATGCTCTCGCAGGCGGTCCTACGCGCGTACGCTCAGGACGCGCTGCAGCTCATGTACGACGGGCTACCCGACGTGAACGGGGCGTACGCGAACTCGAACCTAACGTCGTCCCGGAAGGGGAAGGTCCTCGAGTTGGGGATTATGCCGCCCCTTATCCCTGCCGTCTGGCTCTCCGTCTGGGCCTTTGTGTGCACGCTCCTGGGACTAGCGTACGGGTTCCGGAGGCGCTGGTCGGCTGCGCTGGATGGGTATAGTCTGTTCCGTCTTGGGGCGGACTTTGCGGACGAGCTTCGCGATATGTCTAGTACGGGCGACTTTGAAGAGTGTGAGAGGTTGTGGGACCTGCCGGGTTTTGTTGGGGACGCTAGGAGGGACGAGAGCGTTGGGTATATTAGTCTTGTTTCGAGAGACGGGGTCGCCGATGCAAAGAAGTTGTATGTCTAGATATTCTTGGGGTGTCCTGGAGAGTTCACTGTTTTGGATTCGGAATAGCATTGGGGCTTTGGATTCGGTAGATTTAAACATGAGCGTTCCACCCAGCTGTTTAGCGAGCACTAGATCGGCACCACACCGGGTACCAGCAAAGGGATACCGCTAGTGCTTCGGGGCCATGATCGTGGAGGTCATCATTAGACCTTGCAATTATATGGGGGGGAAAAAAAGCGGACATTGCTATTATTTAGGGGGGAAAGAGCCAGTATAGCGAATCATTATTAGAAGCAGCCAAGAATGAACTGACGGCAGTCAAGGGACAGGGGTGCAAAATAAGCAATTGCGGTGAACAGCACGGTGAACAAGCGTTCGTGCACGGGCCACGTGAGTGCCCCGCAGCATGACTGTGCCCCGCCCTCTGCATGCAGTCTTGCCTCGTCGAAAATAAAAAAAATCTCGCCGTCGAAAATTTCTTGTCGGGTTTTTGGCCTTCTTCCCTTCCTACGGGAAGAAGGTATCTTTCGACCAGCAGGTATACTTTTGCCGTTCTTTGATTCCAAGAAGCTCGTCTTGAATTCCAGTTCGGTCTATCGCCAACGGTTCGACTGATACTCTTCAACTCCGAAAAAAGCCAATCTCCAGCCATTCCCTGGACTTCCTTTCTTTGAACCCACCGCCTTTTTTTCGTCACTCTACCGTCGCAATGGCCACCATCAACGGAGCGATCAAGATCCGCGACTACAAGTCCGCGGTCGAGGACCTGAAGGAGTTCGAGACCAAGGATGGCCTCCACGTCAAGGAGCTCATGAACACGGCCAAGCACGGCGGTCTCACCTACAATGACTTCCTCCTGCTCCCGGGCTACATTGGCTTCCCCGCCTCCGAGGTCGCCCTCGACTCGCCCATTACTAAGCGCGTCTCCCTCAAGACGCCGCTTGTGTCCTCGCCCATGGACACCGTGACGGAGCACGACATGGCCATCCACATGGCGCTGCAGGGTGGCCTCGGTGTCATCCACCACAACTGCACTGCGGATGCCCAGGCCGACATGGTGCGCAAGGTGAAGCGGTACGAGAACGGCTTCATCCTTGACCCCGTTGTCATCAAGCCGACCACCACGGTGGGCGAGGCCTTCGAACTGAAGCTCAAGTGGGGTTTCGGTGGTTTCCCCGTTACTGGTATGTCTATAGACGTCTCACGGTTTCCATCTCGAGAATGCGCTTCTGAAAGCACGGGGATGCGTTGTCTGGTTCAAATCCACTAACAGTTTACCTCCAGAGACTGGCCTCGTCGGCTCCAAGCTTCTCGGCATCGTCACCAACCGCGACATCCAGTTCGAGGACGACTTCAAGCAGCCCGTCGCGAACGTCATGGTCAAGGACCTCATCACCGCTAACTCCGGTGTGACCCTTGCCCAGGCCAACCAGATCCTCAAGGACTCCAAGAAGGGCAAGCTGCCCATTGTCGACGGCGACTTCAACCTCGTCTCCATGATCTCGCGCTCCGATCTCAACAAGAACCAGGACTTCCCCCTGTCCTCCAAGGCCCCCGACAGCAAGCAGCTCATCTGCGCCGCCGCCATCGGCACCCGCCCCGATGACAAGGTCAGGCTCGGCAAGCTCGTCGAGGCCGGTCTCGACATCGTCGTTGTCGACAGCTCCCAGGGCAACAGCATGTACCAGATCCAGATGATCAAGTGGATCAAGGAGAACTTCCCTCAGATCGACGTTATTGGTGGTAACGTCGTCACCCGCGAGCAGGCCGCCAGCCTCATCGCGGCCGGCGTCGACGGCCTCCGGATCGGCATGGGCAGCGGCTCCGCCTGCATCACGCAGGAGGTCATGGCCGTCGGCCGTCCCCAGGCCGCGGGCGTCTACTCCGTCAGCAGCTTCGCCGCCCAGTACGGCGTCCCCTGTATCGCCGATGGCGGTATCCAGAACGTGGGCCACATCGTTAAGGCCCTCGCGCTCGGCGCCAGCGGCGTCATGATGGGTGGTCTGCTCGCCGGCACCAGCGAGTCGCCCGGCACCTCGTTCGTGTCGCGGGAGGGCAAGCTCGTCAAGGCGTACCGTGGTATGGGCAGCATCGACGCCATGCAGGAGGTCAAGGCCGGTAGCACCGCCAAGGACGGCTCGCACGACACCGCGGGCACGGCCCGGTACTTCTCGGAGGGCGACAGCGTGCTCGTCGCGCAGGGCGTCGCGGGTTCGGTCGCGCACAGGGGGTGAGTTCAATTTCCAACACTTACCACATCCAGGGAAGACATGACTAACTCCGTACAGACCTATTAGCAAGTTCGTCCCCTACCTCGCCGCGGGCCTGAAGCACTCGATGCAGGACGCCGGCATCCGCAGCCTCCAGGAGCTGCACGAGGAGGTCGAGGGTGGCTCCGTGCGCTTCGAGCTGAGGACCTCGAGCGCGCAGATGGAGGGCAACGTCAACATGGAGTCGTACGAGAAGAAGCTGTTTGCTTAAGTGCGTAATGGCAACTTCTCACTGATGGGAATTAGATTTGAGAATTGGGCGTAGTTTAGGTGGCAAATGCTTTAGGTAGATGAGCTCGGGCGAGGTTGGAATATTACCACGTCTGTCTCCCGTAAAACGGAGTACTGCCGATGAAAGCCATGGATTTATGAGTTCTGGGTTGGGAGGGAAGGAAGGGCTGGCGGAGTAATAAAAGCGGCTTTTGATTGATCCAGCATTTATGGTCTACATTCATGTCACGGTGTATGCATGTCAGACTCGGTCTCTATTGTTACCATACGGTGTCCCTTTTTTTTTCTTCCAAGGTTAGTCCAACGTGAAGCCCATTACACTCGTGTGCCAACATCATACCCCTAAGCCATTCCATATAATAGATGAAACGTTTCTCAATCTGTATTTTCATATTATACTCGTGCTAGACTCGTCTCACATCTCGTATTAACCCACGGCGGGCGCGTCGCCTTCCCAAGAACATCCAAGATCGAAGCTCATTACACTCGTATACCAACATCATACCCGCAACATGCCAACACCTATTTTATGCAAAAGTCAAAAAAACGCCGCCCATGAGCCGATACGAACCCGGCATGCAATGCCAACAACCGCACAAACCGCACGAACCCCACAACCTCGACATCAAAAACACTTCCACCGCGCCAGAACAACTCTAGCCCGGTAACCAGACTCTAGTCCCTCGCCCCATAGCTCCCCTCGCGCCTCTCCCCCAAAAGCGGCGTATCATCGCTCGCATCCTCGTCATCACTCGCAACAGCGCTATCCAGCCCAACGGCGCTATCCCCATCCTCCCCCTCCTCGTCCTCTGCATCACTGCTATCAACCGACCTGCTCGGCCCCTCCCCGTCAACGAGGAACCAAGTCGGCACCGCGCCAATGATAGACATGGCGGCCAGGAACCACCACGACGCCACGACGGTGCCGCGGCCGACACCCCACGTGAAGGCGGCGCCCGCGAGTGCCGGGCCGAAGGCGCGGCCGAGGGCGGAGAAGGTGGTTGCGAAGCCGTTGAGGGTGCCGAGGATGCGGAGTGACGTGCAGGAGTTTGTGAGGAGGATGGTGATGCAGGGGAAGGAGATGATCACCGCGAAGGCCTTGAAGAGCATCACGACTAGGAGGGCGATGTAGCGGGCTGTGACGCCCGGTACGAGGACGGTGTAAGGAGTTATTATGTAGACGAGGGGGAAGACGATGGCTGGACGTTGTTAGTAGAAGGACTTTAGACGGGTGGAGGTAGGAGTAAGGATAGGAGTTGCTTACTGCATGCTCGGATGAGCTTCTGGGAGCCGAAGTAGGTGCATAGGGGCGGGAAGAGGATGAACTGGATGAGACCGCAAGTGATGCCGTAAACCATGAAGATACTCCCGATCCTGCCAGACTCCAACCCAAAACCACCCGTAAACCCAATCGGGAAGCTCGTGTTCTCAGGCGTATGCTCCTCAACCGGATAATTCAAAAACACAGGCAGCACCTGGTCGTACGCAACAGAGTGCAGGGCAAGGAACGTGTACGACAGCAGCGCAATGGAGCTCTGCGGCGTGAAGACCTCCTTCATTCCCGGCTGCGTCACCGGGCCCTGGCGTTTCTTGGCCTTGCTCATCTTGGTGGGCACGAGGGGCGCCGTGGCCTCGCCGTCGACGAAAGAGGCCCTGCGCTGCTGGCGGCGAGGCTTGAAGGAGCGGGCGAGCTTGCGGCCGAGGAGGAGGCCCCAGTCCTCGCTATGCTTCTTGTGCTCGAGTGTTTCCTAGACTCACTGTTAGCCGGTGCGTTTCTACTGTGGGTCTGGGTGGGGGGACTGCAGGGTGCGTAGGGAGATGGGGAAAAGAGGGACGTACCCTGAGGAAGAGAGCCGCAACGGTAATGGAGGCCAGGAAGACCACGGCGGCTACAAGGTTGGGAAGGAAGAAGGGGTACTTCTCCCAGAACGCCACGCCGCCGAATAGCCAGGGGAACTGTTGTGCGGGCTTGGCGAAGAAGCCTCCGAAGGCGGGACCAAAGATGGATCCCAGGGACCAGACGAGGGGCATCAGGGAGAAGGCGACGGGCTGAAGCTCCTTCTCCGGAACCATCTCCGCAACCATAGTTCTTATGATGCCGACTATACACCGTTAGTTATTACACGGACAAAGTTGATACAGGGCTCTCATCACTTACCGTTTCCGTTACCACCACCCTGGATGGCGCGGGCGACGATGGCCATGGGAAGAGTGGTAGCGAGACCCCAGAACAGGAAGCACACCATGGTGCTAAGGAGACCCACGATGATGGTAGGTTTCCGGCCGATGCTGTCCGACAGCCGACCCCAAGGCACGGCGGTGACGCTCTGCGCGAGTGAGAAGACGGCGGACGTGACGCCAGCCCAAAAGGCAACATCGTTCTTCTCAATGCCGAAGCTATGAATCATCTCAGGGAGGTAAGGGAAGACGGACGTAAACGCCAGCGGCTCCGAGAACCTCGCAGCAGCTAAGAAAACCAAGCATTAGCGCCTTCATGTTTTCAGAAAGAGAGGTTACCAGGGGACCCGTGAGAGTTGTTTGTACCCGCGGAAAGAGAATGACATGGCAGCACTTGTTGACTTTCATCCCAGCGATCGACGAGGACCTGCTATCAAGACGTTGATGAGAAACGTTGTCTTGGCCGGCGCCAAGTCGCGACAAGCAAAATCGGTCCACGCGCCCCCCGAAGTCGAAGCCGACGGTCGACGATGGTCCGGGGTGAGGCGGAGTGGGGGTGGTGGGGGAGACGGGAAATGCGAGATATCACTGGTGCCATTTTTTCCTTCGGTGGACGCGGGGGGAAGCGGGAAAGCGGGAAAGCGGTGCTACCAAGCGGGGGGACGGCAGGAACGGGGGTATCCTCGAGCACGCTTGCCTCGAGAGTGCCGCCGCCACGGCGCGGGTTGGCGTCGTTTTTTGAGTTTGAGAAACGAGACGCAGGACTTACCGAGGATGACGAGCTGCTGCACTGGCAGCTTCGGCTTCTGCCGCTGCCGGTTGGCGTTGGACGACTTGGTTCTCGACATTGTCAAAGACGAAGGCGATAAGAATAGAGACGGTTTATTAGAGTGCGCCCTTTACAGCTCGGCTCTCGAAAGTGTTCTCGAGAGAAGAGGCGCGGATCGGAGAGGCGGGGTGGATTCGGTGTATTAACGACTTTTAGATTCCATGAGGGATTGATTGCCTTAAGACGGAACGAGCGTATTACAGACACTGGGCTTCAAAACGAATGGTTTACAGACGCAAGGCGTGGAGGCAGGAACTCTAGCACGGGAGCGGATCCTGTTCGAGTGTGTCAAGGTCGAAGATGGCAGAACTGGTTCCTTGGGGAAAAGAGTTTTTTTCAAGTACGCGATTCTGCAGTCGGTATATACGAGACTAGGCCCGCCCGGGGTCCCTGTGGCGAGCACGGGAGCTGCTCAGGCCTGACATAATCCGCGAGTACCGAGTACTTGCATGCGCTAGGGTGCGCGGAGGCGGGCAGGCGGCCACTGCGCTAGCGCCTTACTTGGTAATAGCCACAGGGCTCGCGGAGGATTGAACGTTGCATTGCCATTGTGACTCCTCCCGCGTCCCTCATTGGGATGTGGCGGCGCATCAATCGGCCGAGGGCGACCCGCAGCGAAAGGCGGCAGCACCTCGCTCTCCGAAGCTTCGGGGAGCTGGGGAGACGTCCTACTCGGGGGTTTTGAGCTTGAGTTACACCGCTGTCGAGTGCATTGCAGATCGCGCATTCCACCCCCGTTTCCCGGCATCACCTCCACACTAATGCCAGTGCTCAGCGGCTCTCATGTCCTGCAAAATCGCGATCGAAATCGAAGGAGCGAGACGCGTCGTCCACGGCGGTCCCACCTTCCTTGTTCCCTCCCCATGCTCGACAAAAGGCCGCCGTTGTCGGAGTGGGGCACCCTGATTTGTTTCCCTCGGCTATGATTGGCCTATTACAAATCCACCTCGGATCGGGGTCATCGGCACCGGGACGTGACCGGCGGTCACCCCGCCGGTTTCCGGAACCCCTCACCGCGAGAAGCGAATACTCGGCAGGGTCCCTCACCGATTCGGGGTATTTCCGAGAGGGTGTGCTGCCCGTATCGGAGGAAGCACACCGCTCGGAGCCCTGTCATTTGCCAGAGGGATTCCGGAGCCGGGAGGGATGCGGGCTGGCGTCTCGGAAGCCACAGGTACCCGTGACCCGGCCGCATTGTCAGCTGCGGTTAGCGCAGTCATAGGTGGGGGCGGGGACCCTCCGAGCGGGGCCTCCGAGGTGGGGCCCTGCCCCGCGGGTTACATTTGGCGCCGCCGGGCGCCTCCCGCTTTGTCAAGGACGCGTCGACCGGGCAGCGACCGTCGTGTTGCGGGCCTCATTATTTCCGGACGCTGGGGGCAGCTTCCCGAGGAGATCTCAGAATGATAGCTGAGAACTTGCGGAGGCGTTTTCTTTCTTGTCCTTATACCAATATATCTTTACACAGGTTCACCGTGTGGGTGAGACGTGAGGACCGGTCAAGCCACAGTGACACAACGAGGACCGGAGTGGCACCTTTTACGTATTCAGAATTCATGGGGAAAAGTCCCCGTCCGGTCATGCGCAAACCCTTTCCCCACATTAACATGGGGAAACACCTCCACAAAAGCAGAAATCCAGGCGGGATGACGTCGGAACCGGGCCAGCTGCCCCTCGATATTCGGCAAGATTGACGCGGGCTGACCACCCTTTACCCCAACCTGCCCCCCACCCCCGCCCGTCAAGACGATCCGGAACGAGCCTAGCAGGAGCGCCAGTTGGCCATGAACTGGACGTGCAAGCGTCCGTCGAAGGAGTCGACCTGTCCGCACACGCCGATTAGCAAGGCAAATCCGATTTCGGAGGCCATCCCAGACGACCCAGAGGCTTTAGGGAAGAGGCATAACTCACCGTCATCAGGCCCTTGTCGCGGCTCGTCTGCGGCGAGATGCGCACCTCGGAGTTGACGTTGAGGATCGCCGTGTGGTCGCCGCAGAGGGACCACGAGATGATGTCGACCTTTTCGTTCATCTCGTAGTTAGTCTCTACAGGGCCGCTGATGGTCTTTTGCGCGGCGACGGACTGCGGGGCGAGTTAGCATGGGGTTGTTCTATTTTCTCATGGTAAGAGCTTGACTTACACTACCGCCGCCGGAGAAGGAGTATGCGGCCCGGCAGGTACCGGTCTGTCCGGCCGCAAGGCCGGCGAAGCCGTTGAAGGTGGTATCCACGACAGAGAACCTATCTCATTAGCCCCTTGGCCGGAACCTTCAAACCCCAGCCACAGCAGTAACATCCAAACAATCAACCGATATGAAGGAACTCACTGCAGTCCCTGCGGGAACTCAATGTTAAGCGAAACGCGACAGTTCTTCCGCGCGTCCGACGCCGTTAAGCCCGGCCCCACCTCGACGAGGTACTGGTCAAAGGCCACATCGAAGATGGTGCCAGTCGAGTCGACCGTCGCGAAAGCGTGGCCCGCGGGGCAACCGGAGCCAATAGCGCTGATGCCGACGATTCGGACGGTGCTTGGGTCCGGGGCCACCGCCTCCAGGGGGACGGCGGCGGCGAGGGCGAGGGTGGAGATGAGGGTGAAGAACTTCATGATTGTAAAGTGGGCTTTTTGAACGTGTTTGGTGTCTTATGTATGGGTGAATGGTTGGTGATGGAGGTAGGCGCTTCCTCACGGGGAGCAGACGGCGGTTTTATACTTGGGCTCAACAGTGCGCTCCCTTCTTCTTCGTGCTGAGCCGTCTGTCTCTCTTGATACTCGTAGAGTGGGTAATCTAGGCGGTCTAAAGATAGAGACACACGCTTCATCCAGTCTCTAAGGCCCATCCACTCCGCCGTTGGAAGTCACCCGGTTACACCCCAGTGGGCCTTCTATCTAAGCGACCCATCTCGTCCTATCTCTCTGTCAGTCCTACTATCCTGGAGGCCTGCGATAGAATACTCGGCGAGCTGGATATTAAGCAACCTCACCTGTTCCCAATGGTCATCCACGAGCATGACTTCTATATATTACCCGCAGTTAAGCGAATCGAACATTCAACATCTCACTATTTCCGCCAGAAGTTCACGATGGTCTCGCAGTGACGAGCCTCAGTATAGTGTTCACCACCCAATGATCCCAGCGCGGTGAGTCCCCAGTAGTACGAAGCCCGTGAGCCTCATCCGACGCGGGGTTCACAGTGACTCTCTTGTGCTTGAAACACATCTTACGGTCCACAACATGTCCATGCCCAACCATTCCGGGGAAGGGGGTGACTTTGCGGCTCCGAGACAGTAAGCTCAGCTGTGGGCGGGTCCCGCACTCCATACTGCATTCGTCTATACTTTGCCTGCTTCCGGCTGTATCTTGTCCGCGGTCTAAGGGTATAATATGGTGGCTGCCGGGAACAGAACCCAGCTCATCGCGGCCTAATTAACTCGAGCGGTTGTCTTCCCGTGTACTCTGATCGTAAGATCATCCCGCTTTGGCTTCCGGAAAGGCCGCGCTGAAGTCTGCCTGCCCCTTCGAGGCTGCGTGTGACCGACGCAGCTCTTATGGCGAGGTAGTACAACCGCTGCGCCCACTTTCCGGAGTAGAGAGCGCGGGAACGTAAGGCGTGTTTGGTCGTTTAAGACTTATGACAATAGCGTGCAGTGTCTTCGAGTAAAGGACGGAACAGCCAGACTAGTTGGATGAATGATCCACACTTGTTTCTCAACTAGACTGTGGGCTCAATGCCTCTCGAGACGAGTGACGCCTATAGTGCTCTTACGAAGGTATACCCGCGGTACGGACAAAGGCACCCTCTTTCCTGCTGGCAGGACCCGGCTTCATACCGCGCGGGTTTCTATGTTCTGGAAGTCCGGTGGCAGACGGCTCTCGGAATATTGCACTATGAGCTAGAGGGTGGGTTTTGAAGGCGCAATGTCGTCTCAGACGAAAACTAGCTCATTCGAAAGGAGTAGCATATTATTTCGCTTTCACGACGCAAACGACTTACATCGTGTAGGACAGGCGCGGAATATATACCGCTCGGCTAATATCCAGGGACGACTACGTGGAGCACGCGGGAAGCTGTGGATGTACCCGGTGCTAGAGAACGACGTATTAAAGGCATATCTGGAGCTGGGACTCGCGATGTCCTCCCAGAAGTCAGATTAGACTCATTACGGTCTTGACAAGACCGCATCCTTAACACCCAACCCTGGATGTTAAGCTATCTGGTGGGCGCGGCTTGATATTTCATATCGGCCAATCCAGGTTCCGGGCGCTTACACCACCTACTTCACCATATTAAAACATTCCGTCCCGTAATATATCACTCCGGACAAACGCCACGCTCGAGCAGCTTCGGCGAGGGCCGTTTTCTCTAGTGCGGGTCACTTCACCTTCCTATTAATAGCCGTCGAGTCAAGGTGAGCGTTTCCGGGGTACAAGGAACGGGATCCTTTTTCTAAAAATATTGAACTCTGGGGCGTCGAGGAATTATGGATGATTTAGTAAAACTTTTGTAAGCTGAGGGCTTGGGTCTGGGGGAGTAGTTGAGGAGCTGGACGTGACGATGTTCGCAAGTGGGTCAGGGTTGAGTACGAAGATGGCGTGTAGCTGCCGTCAGTTGTAGTCAGCTGTTATGGCTCAGGGAATCACATCAGATGACGCAACTCGCCCCCAATCCCAGATCGCCGCCTGATCCACTTTAGCTGTTCCACGGGTCGTCCCTTCAACGGTATCCGGCTCCCCGGAGGATAGGAACTCAAACCATTCCGGGACTTTCGCATCCTCACGCTTCTTGAATACCTACGGTAATACTTAACCATCCATACCTGCATGGGCAGATGAGTCCTCGCGCCAAGATGCCTCCCGGCGAGAGCACTCCCCTCATCTCCACCGTCCGGGTCGGGAACCCGCCACCGCGATACCCTCACAACGTCTTCCGCCGCTTCTGCAGCATCGCCCTCACCTCCGTCGTTGTATACACCTTCCTTTCATTCCTCGTACTCCTTATCATAGACGGGCCGGGACACCGGCACGGTCACGGATTCTTCGACGATGTGTGGCCGCTGGGGTGGTCGTCGAGCCCGGTGTCTCATCATGAGCTGAAGGAGCTATTGTTGGACGTGCCGTCGGCAGAGGGCGCAGAGGAGTGGAGTCGGTATTACACTTCAGGAAACCACGTTGCGGGGAAGAACCATTCTCAAGTATGACCGAGCTGTATCTTGGTGTCCCCACTGCCTTCCGAGACGGCGCTAACGGGCATGCAGGCCCTCTGGACTCAGGAGCGCTGGCAGGAATGGGGGGTGAAGTCTAAGATTGAGGAATACGAAATTTACCTCAACTACCCCGAAGACCACAGCCTGTCCCTCTTGACGAAGTCGGGGAACGACAGTGCACAGGCGTGGAAGGTCGAGTTCAGGGCGTCGCTGGAGGAGGACGTCCTCGATGAGGACCCCACGACCGGCCGCGATGACAGGATCCCCACCTTCCACGGCTACTCGGCGAGCGGCAACGTCACGGCGCCGTTCGTGTACGTCAACTACGGGACGTATCAGGACTACGAGGACCTCGTGAGGGCGAACGTCAGCCTCGAGGGGAGGATTGCCATCGCTAAGTACGGGGGCATCTTCCGCGGTCTGAAGGTCAAGAGGGCGCAAGAGTTGGGAATGGTCGGGTGTCTCATTTATAGCGACCCCGGCGACGACGGCGAGTTTACCGAGGAGAATGGCTACAAGGCCTATCCGGAAGGTGTGGCGAGGAATCCGAGCAGCGTCCAGAGGGGGAGTGCCCAGTTTCTCAGTATCCGACCGGGTGATCCGTACGTAACCTCACCCAAATGAGGTTGGCGTCTGTTACTGACTGTTCTGCAGGACCACGCCCGGTTATCCTTCAAAGCCGGGCGTCCCTCGGCTGCCCGCCGACGACAGCACGCCCCAGATCCCGTCGATACCTATCTCTTATGCCGACGCTCTCCCCATCCTAAAGGCCCTCAACGGCCACGGACCCAAGGCCTCTGACCTGAATAAGTGGTGGCAGCGGAACCTCGGCCTCGGCTACAAGGGCGTCGAGTACAACATCGGCCCGAGCCCCGACGATGTGGTCCTCAACCTCTACAACCAACAAAACTACACCACCACGCCCATTTGGAACGTCATCGGCATCATAAACGGAACCATACCCAACGAGGTCGTCGTCGTCGGCAACCACCGCGACGCGTGGATGATCGGCGGCGCCGGCGACCCCAACAGCGGCTCGGCCGTCGTGAACGAAGTCGTCCGCAGCTTCGGCAAGGCACTCTCTAAAGGCTGGACACCCCTCCGCACCATCGTCTTCGCCAGCTGGGACGCCGAGGAGTACGGGCTCATCGGCAGCACGGAGTGGGTCGAGGAGTACCTCCCGTGGCTCACGGACGCCAACGTGGCGTACCTGAACGTTGACGTCGGTGTCAGCGGACCCAACTTCAAGGCGTCCGCCGCGCCGCTTCTGCACGGCGTCCTCCGCGAGGTCGTGGAGCTGGTTCCGTCGCCGAACCAGACTTTCCCGGGGCAGACGGTCGCGGATGTGTGGGACGGAAGGATCTCGACGATGGGGAGCGGGAGCGACTTTACGGCGTTCCAGGACTACGCGGGCGTTGCGTCGCTGGACATGGGGTTCAAGGCCAGGGGCGACTCGGCGTACCACTACCACTCCAACTACGACACCTTTTACTGGATGAGCCACTTTGGGGATCCGGGGTTCGTGTATCACAGGGCCATGGCGCAGGTTCTCAACGTTTTGATCGCAGAGATCTCGAATACCGCCGTGCTTCAGTTTGGTGCCACGACGTATACCGACGAGCTAGACGGGTATCTCGACAAGGTTGAGAAGGCCTTTGAGACGGGCCACTCCACCGCCGACTTTTCCACCGACGAAGATGCCATCTCCGCGCTGAGGGCCGTCAACACCGGCGCGGGCGAAAAGGGCAAACCGAAGACCTTTCGCGCGCACCTTCACCGCCTCCGGGCCGCCATCTCCTCCATGCGCGACGCGGCGGAAAAGGTGGACGGCGAGGCACAGTGGTGCCGTGACCGCATTGACGAGGGGATTCCCTGGTGGAAGTTCTGGGAGAAGATTAGGCTTGGAATACTGCTTACGCGGACGAATTTGAAGTATAAGAAGGTGGAGAGGGCATTCTTGTATGAGGGGGGTTTGGATGGGAGGAATTGGTATAAGCATGTTGTTTTTGCGCCGGGGCTGTGGACGGGGTATTCTGGTGGTGAGTCTCTCCCATTTTCCCTTCCCTTTCTCCTTCCTATGACTTTGGTTGACTAGGATGGGATCTGTATGCTGACTGTTGGATAGCTGTCTTCCCGGGCCTCTTGGAGAGCATTGATGCCAAGGACTTCCCGAATGCGGTTAAGTGGGCGGGCATCATCGATACCTGCATTCGGGACGCTACGGCGGTGTTGAAGGGATAGAAGGTGGATTTTGGGTAGAGAGTGATAGCCTGCGGTTGAGGCAGTGAAGAGGGCCGGCGATGTCGACATGTCCATGCTCATCATGGTGGCGTTTTCCTTTTCTTCGTATTCCAAGCTTATGCGCTCCACGTATACAAACTCAATAGGGAATCCTCGGACAGCGGGGTTCTCGTCCACCTGTGCACAGCCCACATGGAAGTGTTCGTCATCCTGGAGGGGATGAACTGGGTGGTTCCAGTCGTAGCCACCTGCTGCCGGGTCCGCATTGACCGGCGCCGTGTTAGTGAAACATCAACTCGGGCACGAACAACCCTGTCATTAAGACGGCCTTTTAAGGCCTTGCGACTCATCCCGCGGTTGGACTTTCTTAATTCATCTTTGTTTCTATCACGCTGTTTATTATTATGTTTCCATTTTTCTAACCGGTAACGTCCGATCTTTGTTCCTAGAAACACGGACATACCATCGCTAGTGAACTCGGCTTGTTAGACGTGTAAGTCAAGAGCATGTCAGAAGCAGACAGGACGCCCCGCGCGCGCCGAAATATGTCGGCGCGCAACTCCGTGCGCTCTGGGGTCTACGATCCGAGGCCCGGATACAATCATCCACATCCCCAACCCCAGTCCCAACCCCAGCCCGGAGGCCAGGGACATGATTCGCAGCGGGGCCTCCGGCCCATGGACTCCCGCTTCTCGCTGAACGAACACTTCGCGGCCACGAGGAGGGAGTACGAGTTTGGGGATGACGACGCGTCGTCTGTCTTTGGGGGGCGGTCGTCGGTTGTGAGGGGTGTCGAGGAGTCGGTGGTTGAAGTGGGCGTGCAAGAGGACGAGGGTCTAGGGCCTGGGGATGAGGATGGGAAGGATGATGAGATGTTGGATGATGAAGCGGACTTTTACGAGATTCTCTGTGTGGACAGGGAAGCTTCGAAAGAGGAGGTGAGGGGTGCTTATTTCAGGTGGTTCGAGCTCCTGCACGCCCCGTCGCACGAGGACGACGTCGCGAGGGCGTACTTTTCGAGGGTGCAAGAAGCGTTTGAGACGCTTGTGGACGATAGGCGAAGGGAGGACTATGACATCTTCCTTGGGCGCGCTTTTCCCAGTCGAAAGGACGAGATGGAGGTAGGCTCCGATATGGGCGTTCGGATTGATGCTTCGCGGCGGAAGGGGGTTAGGCCGGTGGATTTCGTGCTTGGGCACTCTGTTTCAATGGGGTTGCCGAGCTTGGGGACGGTGGTTGAGGAGAAGATTCGGCGTGTCCAGGGTCTTTTGGCGCGGTCCAAACGGGATGGTGGAGGGGAGGCTCCGGAGAAGGACGGACGGGTGGGGACTGGGACCTTGGTTGCTCCGGCGCCGACTATCACGGTCTCGGGGTATACCTACGGACTCGCGGAAGCAGCATCACCAACAACCATCTCAGGGCAATACCACCCCCTGCTACACACGCTTCCACGCCACAGATTACAGCTCCTCCGGAACCTCCACCCCCTCGCAACAATAGCCCTCCGCCAAGACCTCGAACACAACTCATCCAAAACACCACCCCAGACCTCATCCCTTGAGCTAGAATCATCCCTCCTCCCCCCCGCATCCCTCACAACCCGTCTCTCCCACACCACCGCCATCCGCAGCTCCCCAACGAGCCTAGCCATCGGTCTCACAGCAGACCGCCTCCAGCCGGGCCACCCGCAGCTCGCCCTCGCAGCGACAGGAGCGCTGGGCAGCGGAGTGGTCTTTGCGCGGGCAGACAGCGGGCACTGGCGTCTCCGCACCGACGAGACGTGTCGCTATTTCGGGGAGTTCTCGCGGCTGAGCGGGGGGTTGCTGGGTGGTGGGCTTGGTCCGCGGGCTGCGTCTTTTGAGGTGGGGTTTACGGAGGGAGTGCCGGGGAAGACTGTGTTCCGCCATGGTTCTATGAATATCCTGAAGGGGGAGAGGGCTGTTTTGGAGCCGGCTCCGTCTGCTTGGACTGTCTCAGTGGGGGGGACGGCGGAGGCCCTTGTCAGCTCGCTCCGATACGCTATGGAGTTTTCCCGGTCGCGACTTGAGCTCGAGCTCTCCGCTACCTCCCGCGCGGACCACCACGTCGCCATTCGCAACCTCTTTCCCCTGGGCACCTCCCCATCCGCCCTAGGGCTGGAGCTATCCCTCTCCCCGCAAGCCCTCCACCTCTCCTTCTCCTTCTCGCGCCTCAACCAGCGCTTCTCCCTCCCGATCTACATGCTCCCCCTACCCCGCACCCTCTTCCTCGCCGCCGCCGTCCCGTTCTTCTTATCAGCGGGTGTATCATTCCTACGGAGCAAGAAGCCTACGACGCCCACAAAGGCAAAGCGGAAGGAGAGCGACAAAAGGCGCGAGGCGGACTCCCTCACCTTTCTCCTCCACCGCTCCCTCGAGCGACAACCGGATACCGCAAAGGGTGACCTCAAGATCCTCTCGGCAAAGTACGGCGCGCCGGAAGACGGCTGGGCAGGCGAGGACGTCGCGGACGTGACCGTCGCGCTCTCCGCGCTCGTCCGCGATGGGAGAGTGGACATCCCCGCGGGTCTGAGGACGAGTAATCTCCCGGGGTTCTGGGATCCTGCGCCAGGGAGGGGAAAAGTGCTTCGTGTGAAGTTTAGGGCTGGGGGGCGGGAGGGGGTTGCGGAGGCGAAGGAAGGAGATTGGTTTACGATTCCGTAGAGGAAAAATGGGAAGGTTTTGGGTCGATTGGGATTTCTATGGCTGGATTATAATGCATTGTATGTAGATAAAGGGTTATGAAAATGGGAGACAATCATCCTGTTCCCTCGCTTCTTGCAATGCGTTACTCGGTCGTGTAAGTGCAGGGAGCGGTAATTTGGTGTGGTGACTTCCGGGAGCCTTGCGCCAGGTATATAGCCGCTAGAAACAATGGCTTTGACAACGGGCGTTTGGTCTAGGGGTATGACGTCAGTTTTGCATTGCCTCTAAGTATCCTGCTTACTGAAAGTCACGCGTTCGATTCGCGTAACGTCCAATCTTTTTGGCTTTTTTTTTGTATTCAGCAGCTTGCATTAAGCTTATTCTTGTTCCAAGTAATGGACTGCTTGCTGTTGGCACCGTTTTGCAGATGTCAATTGTTATTTCTTGGGGATTCCGCCGTTGTTTGGATGACAGACGCGATGGAGAAGCGCCGAGGCAGTTGTCTGAAGCTTTCGCCAAACATGTTTTATCAAACGCCCAGCTCGACCGGTTTCCTTTCCGCTGATGGCCGCAAAAGGCGGCCACCCGATTTCCCCGTTTCCTTCTGCCGGTGTTCGGATATGTTCCTCGCCAGGCAGCTTCCCAAGCGACGATCACGCCGCCCCGCGCGGATTGGTCCACGTGCCTGCCGTGGCACCCTGGCCCGCAGTTCTATAATTGGAACAATCGGTGCGACTGGGCCGCCCGCTCATTGACTCGCATCGAGTGTCACTCGGCAAGGGTTCATAACTTGACGCCGAGCGCCATTACTACCGAGGGTGACGTATGAGGACTTGAACTCGGTGAGCTTTGGAAGTTCTCAGAAGGCTTCGCGCGCAGATTAGCGCTCGTTTGGTATCCTGTCCGCGCGGGGAGGCGCACTAACGACGGATGGAGCAAAGTAGCAACGGCGGAAGGGGGCTGGGAATTCCTCGGCGGCGGGGCTGGGTGCACCCGAGGCGGCGCAGGCAGCTTCGATGGCCGACTTCGCGATGAGCGTCCGTTATCAAAACTGGGGATAGTTGAACGTCTGATCTGGCCGTCCACGGCCATTGGCGTCGGCGCGCTTGAGTGTCGTTGTTCAGGTGCGGCATCCATGCAGCGGCGCACGAGGCGCACCTGCGATTGGCAAAGGACGGGGCGCTGCTGTCCGCTGGAGGCGGGGGCGGCTAGCGGAGGGGCAGGCCGCGGAGGCCGCTGAGTGAGCGTTGAGGGGTTGGCTTGTTTCATGTTGCTGCATGTGGCGTTGGCGCTGGAAGTCACGCCGCGCGGGGACCCACGCAGTATCAGAACCACTGAACCAGGAACGCTGGCGGCACGGTTTGCGCCGTCGCGCTCTCTTCTCCACTCCTGGAAGGTTCCGCCCGCGGGAAATATGCTTCTGAGTGCGCCCCCGGTGTCGCGATGGTGTCGCTTGCTCCCGCTCCCGATTTTAGGTTGCCGTGCGACGCATCTGCGGGTTCGGCGTCTGGGTATCGTGTACAGTCCCATCTGACGGAGCCAGACCAAGGGCGAAGTAACCCGACCCGCGTCGAGAGATGCGCCCCGCCTGCGACGGTACGCCGTAACTCTGCGCGCCAGCTCCTCGGCCATTTTACTGGCGCTTCCATCCCACCTTACCCCCGGAATCCCACGAATTTGCCCTCAATTTCTCCGCTTCTTCCTTGGCCCAACCCGGGGGGATACCCTAACCACCTCCAACCTCCAACCTCATCCACCCTCTCCATTCCCGCTCGCGGCCATCTTTTCCCCCTTCGCTTCTCCTCGCGGCGCTCGACGAACCCCCCTTCGCCATCGCGACTCATCGGCGAGTCTAGGCTTCGAAGTCTATTGTGTCGCACTAGTGTCCCCTTGTTCTGTTGCCACGTTTCGCAGCTGTCGGTCGACCTCGCTTCCGTTTCTCGTCGCTCCTTGCGCCCTTTTTGCATCCGATAATAATCCAATTCTCCTCTTTTTTTTTCGGCGGACTCGGCCTATTCCATCGTTCACCAGCTCTTCACCGAAGCCGCCAGGACGGCTCTTTTTTCTTTAGCGACGCGAACCGGGGCCTGCATCTTTATCCGGCCCGGACGACCTGCGATTTCCGCGTGCACCAGGCTTCTGCATCTCTCCGCCGACCGCCCTTCCCCTCGTTTCCGCGCCTCCCCGACTGCGAAGCGGCGCGCTCGACGGCCAAAACAAAAGACCCAGCGCCATAGTACGGCGTGGGACACCGCAGAGGAGAGGGCCGGGGAATTAATTACATCGTCCCCGTCAGCAAGGGGCGTTTCCGGCTTCCTCGCGCAGGGCGGCATCCTTTGTTTTTTGCGCCCCGCTTTTGTCCGATCTCCCCGCTGCCCGCCGCCTTCCAACGCTGGCGGACTGCGCCTGGCTTCTTCAGGTCCTAAGCCTACGCCGAGGCGCTGTCGAACACACCGAGTGGGGAGATCCGCGTCGGCCGTCTTCGCTTCTGCCTCGATATAGAGACCCTGCGCCGCCGCTAGTCTCCCGGCTTGGAGGATGACAGCAGTCATGTCCTCCACGTCGCCCACCACATCTCCTCCCGCGGATCCCTCGCCGGGCTCTTCTGCGAGCCACACCGCCTTACCTCCTCTGGTAACCTCGCCGCCAAACCCAAACCGCCGATCAACGATCCCGAGGCCAATGTCCCACGCGTCCAAGCACAGGCTATCCCAATACTCGACCGGCTCGGGCGCGTCCCGGTCTAGGCCGGTCTCGCACGTCTTTCCGATATACCCCTCCAGCCTGCCCTACACCTTGGTGCGCGACTTTGCGTACCCCGCGGCTCACCAGCTGCACTATGGGCCCCCTCCCGAACCGTCCCGGCCGCCGTCCGGCATGAGCACCCCCGCGAGCGAACACCGGCGCCTCTCCGACCCCGCCGCGACCTCGTGGGACGGAAGGGCGAGCTGGGACGCCGGCGGCTGGACCTACGAGCCGCACAAGTATGCCGGCGATATCCCACCTATCCACCTAGGCGACGGTCCGCCGTGGAGCGAGGACGAGGATCTCCAGAGCCCGGTAGTGAGCTCGCGGCACCGCAAGCACAAATCGTCAGGATCATACGGGAGAGGCAGACACCACCATCACCACGGCGAACCGGCCGTCATGAATCCCGCAAACTACGACCCGGAGAGGGGCTTCTACGCGGGCACTGGCGGGAACGTGGGCGAGCGCTACTACATTAATCAGGGCGGCGAGGCGAACGGGCCCGGCGGCGAATTCGTGACCTACCCCTCGAACCAAGTAGCCTCCGACATCGCGTTCCAACCCCACGATCACCCCCGCCAGTACGACCAGGACGGCTACGGCTCCGACGCGTCCAGCTGCTCCTCCCCCGGCTACGTCAACGAGGACCAGTCGCGCTACTCGCGGGACTACCAGTTCACCATCACGTCCCCGGACGAGGAGATGCACGGTAAGGCCGTGGCGCTCTACGATTTTGAGCGGGAGAGCGAGAACGAATTGCCGCTGGTCGAGGGGCAGATCATACTGATATCGTACCGCCACGGGGAGGGCTGGCTCGTGGCACAGGACCCCAAGACACAGGAGAGCGGGCTGGTGCCCGAGGCGTACGTCCGGCTCCTGAGGGACATTGAGGGCGGGATGAACAGTTTGTCGAATGCATTAGGGGAGGGATCTACGTCACCTAACGACATTAGCACGCCCACGCAGGCGGAGCACGTCGGTTACGGGCATACGCCTACCGCTAGCACGGCATCGAACGGGTACCACCAGCCCGTCGTGTCGACGTTCTCGACCTCGAGCCGGGATTTCGATCCGTACCCCACCGGCGCGCTGGGCGCGGGGCAGACGCCGCCGCAGGTGGTGCACTACCACGGGCAGCGGGGCGGGAGCCAGGCGAACACGCCGACGCTGCTCAGCCACCACGAGATGGGGCGGAGGGGGAGCGACAGTACGGTGCGGAGGGGGAGCCAGGATGTGAGGAGGGGGAGTGATGACCGCAGGGGGAGCGAGGACGTCAGGAGGGGGAGCGACGCGTTGATGACGGCTGTGCCGGAGACGCTTCGGAGTACGAAGCATGTGCTGGTTAGCGAGGCGAAGGAGGTGGAGGCTGATGCCGCGGATGCGAAGCGGTAGGGAGTCGAGGACTCGCCACCTATGAGGACGGGGTGTGGGGGGGCTATGAGGGAGTCACGATGGGTGACTTATGACGGCGGTGATGTGGAATGCTGCGACGAAACGGCTGCAACTTTGTACTATTTAACCAGCGCGATTTTTTTGATTCATGGGTCCAGCGTTGTTTGCGCCATGATTTACGGTTGTTTCACAGTTGGGTTTCGGTGCTGTGCTGTGTCACTTGATGTGTTTGTCTGTACCTCAGTGCTGGGAGAGAGGAGCCACCCGTGCCTCGCTCGCTTGTCTTGGAGTATGTGAGTGCCGGGGGATTGCCCTCGGGTCGCCGGCCCAGATGTTCAAGCAACTCCAGCCCACCCCGAACGGATCTTGACATCCTAGTGTGTCTTGGGCACGGCCGCCGGGCTGGGAGGGAGAGGGATGTCTCTCGCCGCTGCTACAAACCGCAGTGCGCGGCTCGGCTCAGTGGCGGGAAGGCACTGCGGTTTCCGAGGCGATTAAGACAGGCAGGCACATGTGATTCTCGTCGGCTCCCCCGAGGAAAGGGGAATAGAAGAATCCTTGTATATACTCGATAGACTTGATGCGTCACGTCTCGACCCGGTTTATAAACAACCGATGTGGGATGATGCAGCTGGCCTCGTACAGCACCGTCCCTCGTGTTCTTTTATCATGCGGACGCGGCGTTGGATATTTAGGTGCTCGAATGGGGGCGCGGTCAGATATTGCTACATGGATACATGTGCGTGTAAGTACCTGGGCGGCACGGGTATAATAGTGTAGCTGAGACTCGGAACCCTATGTTTGGGCAGCCGATGTGGTACAGTCGCTATGTCGACTGGCGGGATCATGGCAGTCTGCATCACCCCTTCGCGTCTTTATCATGGAGATACATTCGCGTATGTTTGGAGATGTCGTTGGCGGAGGTGGTCCATGTCCCGATCCCCGATGCGACCTAGAGGTACCAGGGTCGCCTCAGCGGCCTCATGACATGCCTGTCATGTCCTGACAGCTCCGTCGAAACCCGGACACATTCGATCCAAGCCGGTATTGCAGCGCACGGACCCACACTCAACGCCAAACACTCCGATCATCCCAATGCGTGTACGGGTGGGGGACACCGGAACAAGGCGAGCTGAGCCCTTCGGCTCCCCCCGGGACCCGCCGTTGCCACCGCTACGGCAAAAAGTAAACAAACCATCAACACCACCTCCGGGAATCCGCGCCCCTCACCTTCCCGATGCCTGCCCCGGTCCCGGAAACGCACGCGCCTTGTTCCCTGGTACCATTGGCCTCTCCCGGTGTCATTGGTCTGCTGGCGTTGCCCAACTGCCAGACGAATCGGGATCGGGCCTCCATCATTGGCTCCCCCGCCCAGTTCCCTCATAACGTCGTGGATTTGGGGCCCTGTTTCTCTTTTTCGCTTTCCTCATCGTAACATCTGCGACTCTCGGCACTTTTTTTCCTTTTTTTTTTCGTCTGTTTTGAAGGACGGGAAATCTTTTCTTCTGTGACCATTTTGAGAGTGGGACTTTGAAGCTGCTGTTTGTGGATATCTTGCGCTGTGCGCGCTGGTCTTTCTTCTGTTGTTCATTGGCCTGTCGTGCCCGGGTGCATAAGACTGGGAGGGATATTATGACCTCGACCGACTTGGCAGCCTAAGGAAGGAAACATTGGGAAATTCCGCCGCGACATCGTCATCCTCTCCACATCCACACAGACCACGATTCCACGATCCCACGAGCCACGACCCCGCGCTCATGTCACCATCTACGAACCGCGCATATACCTAACGCCAACCACACATCGCATTGCATCGCATCACCACATCGCCGTCGCATCCGCATCACGACACCACGCACCCACACAAGATACCCACCATGTCCTTCCGCCCACCAACCCTCCGGCACACCCAAACAGACTACCCCGCCCCCATCGACCGGCACCCCTCGACTACCTCGTCCTCCGCCTCATCCGGCTACTCCCTCGCCTCCGACTCCACCGCCTCGTCGCGGCCCTCCGTGCTCTCGAGCACATGCAACTCGCCGCGCCCCGCGCCGCTGCATAAGCGCGGGCGGAGCGATGTCGGGAGCCTGGCGCATGTGTTTGAGACGATGGCGGGGGGTACGTCGCCGCCTAAGAAGGGGGGGATAGAAGGTGCCGCGGGGAGTATCTCGCCGACTAGGAGGGGAACGTTAGAGAGTATGTCGGGCGGCACGTCGCCGACTAGGAGGAGCGCGCAAGAGAGTATATCGGGAAGCACATCGCCGACGAAGAAGGGGCTGCAGGAGAACATCTACGGCTCCGTGAGGGGGTCGCTAAGGCCGCTACCGCAGGCTCCGGCGGGGGGCGGCGCGGCCCAGCGGGATAGAGGGATGAGTATTGGCGTTGAGAGGACAGTGCCGCCGTCGCCTACGAGTCACCTGCTGCGCCGTGAGAGGGGGCAGAGTATGGACGTCGGCAGCAGCGGGCACTCGCTCACACCGTCGCCCACGAAATACCCGCATCTGCATGAGAGGGGACAGAGCACAGACGGTTCTCTCTCGCCTACAAGCCACCTACTGCGCCGTGAGAGGGGCTCGAGTATAGACATCGGCAGCAGGTCGCCCTCGCCCACGAAGTATTCGCCCCGCCACGACAGGGGACAGAGTCCCGACATCCCTCCCTCGCCTACGAGCCATCTGATGCGCCGTGAGAGGGGCTCGAGTATAGACGTCGGAAACAGCGTTTCCTCGCCCACGAGATATTCACATCAACATGAGAGAGGCCAGAGTCCCGACGTTGCTCCCTCGCCCCCGAGACCTTCTCTGTACCGGCACGAGCGGGGGCAGACGGTTGATATGGGGAAGCAAGCTGCCCCGCCGTCCCCGAGGCAGTCTCTGCAGCATCACGAGCGAGGGAAGAGCTTCGACATGGGGAGGCTTTCCTCGGCGCAGCACGACGGCCCGGAAACGCCTACTTCTCCGCCGCGGCACCTGGCTCTCCGGCCAAACTCGATGCTTTTGACCCGTTCCGACTCGATTAGCCCCCGGAGCACCGCACTGCCGACCTCGCACAGCGCGTCGCAGGTAGTCCCCGCGACTACACACCTCGCCAGACCCGACCTCGAGAGGCTCGGCCGGTCCGCGACGAGCCAGCTCAGAACCCTGTCAACACTAGCGCAGTCCGAATCAGCCGATGATTTCACCATCCAATCCCCGGAGCAAGAGGTGACTGGCCTGCGAGGCCGCCGCCGGCTCCAACGGTCCGCACAGCCGGGCAGCAGCCGGGGCCTCATGGGTGGGAACTACTCCTTCGAGGGGCGCAACTGGATGGACAAGCAGCGACAGTTCCTTCAGGCCTACGAGTACCTCTGCCACATCGGCGAGGCCAAGGAGTGGATAGAGGACGTCATGAACCGGAGCATCCCGCCCATCGTGGAGTTGGAGGAGGCGCTCCGCGACGGCGTGACGCTCGCCGAGGTGGTCGAGGCGCTGAACCCCGAGAAGCGGTACCGCATTTTCCGGCACCCGCGGCTGCAATACCGGCATTCGGACAACATCGCCATCTTCTTCCGGTACCTAGACGAGGTCGAGGTGCCGGACCTCTTCCGCTTCGAGCTGATCGACCTGTACGAGAAGAAGAACATTCCCAAGGTGATTTACTGCATCCACGCGCTCTCGTGGCTGCTCTTCCGCAAGGGGATAGTCGACTTCCGCATCGGGAACCTGGTTGGCCAGCTCGAGTTCGAGCACCACGAGCTCGAGGCGATGCAAAAGGGCCTCGACAAGCTGGGCGTCAACATGCCGAGCTTCGGCACCATGGGCGCAGACTTTGGCGTCGAGCCCGAGCCCGAGCCGGAGGAGACGGAGGAGGAGAGGATCGACCGCGAGCTCGGCGAGCACGAGGCCATGATTGTCGACCTTCAGGCGCAGGTGCGCGGCGCCGTGACGAGGATGCGCCTCGGGGACGTCATGCAGGATCTCTGGGACGTGGAGGACTGGCTCGTCGACCTGCAGTCGCGCATCCGCGGCGACTTTATGCGGCAGATTATCGGATACCGACTTGAGATGCGCCGCTTCGCCGTTCGCCTCCAGAGCGCTGCGAGGGGGTTCCTCGTCCGCAAGCGGCAGGCGGGAAGCGAGCGCCTCCGGAAGAGTGCAGAGCCCGCCGTCCTCGCGCTGCAGAGCCTCGTGCGCGCGAAGCGCGTCCGGGACGGGGTATCCGGCGTGCAGTCCCAGCTGGAGCGGCATGCTGGTCCTGTGAGGGGGATACAGGCGCTGGCGAGGGGGTTGATGGCTCGGGACAAGGTATGTGGCGTGCGATCCCAGCTCGAGCGTCGTGCGGGTCCCGTGAGAGACATACAGGCGTTGGCCAAGGGGTTCATGGTGCGGGACAAGGTCTGCGACGTGCTGTCCCAACTTGAGCGTCACGCTGGCCCCGTGAGGGAGATCCAGGCGATAGCCAGGGCCTTTATGGTTCGGGATAAGGTATGCGACGTGCGATCCCAGCTGGAGAAGCACGCGGGGCCGGTTAGAGAAATTCAGGCGATGGCCAGGGGCATGATGGTCCGGGGGGCGAGGGCGGCTCAGCGGAAAGAGACGGATGCGGCGGCGGGCGTCGTCGAGAGGTTGCAGGGCGCCGTCAGGGGGATGCAGCTGAGGCGGGCGCTCGCGGAGGACCAGAGGCTCCTGGGGGAGGCGACGGAGGAAATTGCTGTTCTGCAGGCGTTCGCGAGGGCGGTACTGACCAGGGGGCAGATCGCGACCCAACGGGAAGAGCTCGAGTCGTTCAACCCCGCCTGGACAGCGCTCCAGGCGCTGGCGAGAGGTCGCCTTGCCAAGGACGAGACCGACGCGCTCAGGGCCGAGCTCAAGTCTTACAACCCCCAGTTCACCCATGTACAGAGCGTCATCCGGGCCGCGGTCGTGCGGGGGTCCATTGCGGAGGACCTCGAAGCCCTGCACGAGAACGAAGAGTCCATCATCGAAGTCCAATCTCTCGCGCGGGGCATGCTCCTGCGGCGGGAGCGCATGGAGGACCAGGAGCTCCTCATCCGCCAAGAGGGCAAGATCCGCCTGCTCCAGGCGCGCATGCGCGGATACCTCTACCGCCAGGAGCACTTCCAGTTCCTCGAGGAGCTGCACTCCCACACACCCGAGATCATCGACCTCCAGGCGCTCGCGCGGGCGATGCTCCTCCGTGCCGACATCACCGACATTCTCTCCCAGCTCGACGAGGCTGAGGACTCCGTTGTCGAGTTCCAGGCCGCGGCCAAGGCGTTCCTCGTGCGGGGCCGCTTCGAGGAGAAGCGGCGCTACTTCCGGGAGAACATGCAGCGGGTGGTCAAGATCCAGAGCTTCGTGCGCGCCAAGATCCAGGGCGAGGCGTACAAGAGTCTGACGACGGGCAAGGACCCGCCCGTCGGGGCGGTCAAGAGCTTCGTGCACCTTCTCAACGACGGCAACTTTGACTTCAACGAGGAGGTCGAGTTCGAGCGGCTGCGCAAGACGGTGGTGCAGCAGGTGCGGCAGAACGAGATGCTGGAGCAGTACATCGACCAGCTGGACATCAAGATCGCGCTGCTGGTGAAGAACAAGATCACGCTGGACGAGGTGGTGCGGCACCAGCACGCGCTGGGCAGCCACGCCGTCAGCATGATTGCCAACTCGACCATGGCGTCGGCGAATCAGTTCGACCTCAAGGCGCTGAACAAGAGCTCGCGCAGGAAGCTCGACTCGTACCAGCAACTCTTCTTCAACCTACAGACGCAGCCGCAGTACCTGGCGCGGCTGTTCCGGCGCGTGCGCGAGAAGGGCATGGCGGAGAAGGAGAGCCGGCGCGTCGAGCTGCTCGTCATGAGCCTGTTCGGGTGGGCACAGAAGCGCCGCGAGGAGTACTACCTGCTGAAGCTGGTGGCGCGGTCGATCCGCGAGGAGGTCGAGGGGAGCAGGACGTTGCAGGACTACGCGCGGGGAAGCTACTTCTGGCCCAAGCTCGTGGCGAACTACACGCGGTCGCCGCGGGATAGGAAGTACCTCCGGGACCTGCTGTACCCGCTGATCCGCGACAACATCGTCGAGGACCCGGCGCTGGACCTCGAGAGCGATCCGATGCAGATCTACCGGTCGGCCATCAACAACGAGGAGCTGCAGACGGGGCGGCCGAGCCACAGGCCTCTGGACGTGCCGCGCGAGGTGGCCATCAAGGACCCCGAGACGCGCGACCTTTTCATCGACCACCTGCGGGACCTGCGCGAGATCTGCGACCAGTTCCTCGTCGCGTTCGAGGACCTCCTGCCCAAGCTGCCGTACGGCCTGCGGTTCATGTGCCGGTCCATGTTCGATGCGCTCTGCCAGCACTTCCCCGAGGAGGAGCAGCACCAGATCCTCTTTGTCGTATCGAACTGGCTCTGGCGGTTCTACCTGCAGCCGGCGCTCACAGGGCCCGAGGGCATGGGCGTCATCGAGAAGACGCTGAGCCCGCTGCAAAAGCGGAACCTGGGCGAGGTGGCCAAGGTACTGGGTCAGGCGGCGTCCGGGCGGCTCTTTGGCGGCGAGAACATCTACCTACAGCCGCTGAATGCCTTCGTGGACGACTCGGTGGAGAGGCTGGGCCACATCATGGACCAGCTGATCGCCGTCCCGGACGCGGAGCGGACCTTCGACATTGACGAGTACAACGACCTGTACGCAAAGAACAAGCCGACGCTGTACATCAAGATGGCAGACATCTTCGCCATCCACAACCTCGTGGCGTCCGAGATGGCGGCTGTGTGCCCCGCGCGCGACGACGTGGTGCGCGAGATCATGCACGAGCTGGGCAACGCCAAGAGCAACGAGACCGAGATGTCCGGTACGGCGGCGTCGTCGGACATACAGATGTTCCTGACGCCGAAGCTCCACGACGTCGAGGACCCCGAGGCGGGCGCCAAGGCGCTCTTCATGGAGACGAAGCGCTGCGTACTGTACATCATCCGCGTGCAGCAGGGCCCGTCGCTGCTGGACATCCTGGTGAAGCCCATCACGCCCGAGGACGAGGTGCGGTGGCGGACGCTGCTGCGGGAGGACTTTTCGGGGGGCGAGAGGACGAGGGGGGCGTACTCGGACGCCAACATGGTGGACGTGACGCGCATGACGTACCACGAGCTGAAGAGGGTGGCGCTGGAGAACGTGATGAGGCTGGAGGGCATGGGGATGATTTCGAAGCGCAACAAGTACCAGGACGTGCTGAACGCCATCGCGGTGGATATCCGGACCAAGAGCCGGAGGCGGGTGCAGAGGCAGAGGGAGCTGGAGGGGGTGAGGCTCACACTGGGGAACCTGCACGAGAAGGCGAGTTATCTTGAGCAGCAGAGGAAGAGCTACGACGACTACATTGAGTCGGCGATGGCGACCCTGCAGAAGAACAAGGGGTGAGTTTGCGTCCCCACCATACCCCTTTCCTTTCCCCACCCCTTTTACTAGTTTACGCGGGTTCAAGGACGGTAAATACTAACACCTACCAGCAAAAAACGCTTCCTCCTTCCCTTCACGAAACAATACAACCACCAACGCGAGCTCGAGCGCTCAGGCCGCGTCCCCAAATTCGGCTCCTACAAGTACTCGGTCCGCTCCCTATCAGAGCGCGGCTGCATCGTCTCCTGGAAGGGCGTCCCGGAGCGAGACTGGGACAAGACGAACCTGACCATCTCGTGCGACGAGGTCGGGGTGTTCGTGATCGAGGGGAGCAAGGGGAGCATCCAGATCCCCGGGGCAAGCGCCGTGGTGCCGATCGAGGATCTGTTGACGGCGCAGTTTGAGGCGAGGCAGTTTATGGAGGTGTTTGAGGGGGGGTTGAGGATGAATGTTAATCTGGTGCTGCACCTTCTTTATAAGAAGTTTTATAGGACTATTTAGGCGTTCGGGGGTGGCTCTGGGTGACGGGTTGGGGGAAGAGGGAGAGGTTCAGGGACGGGAAACGGGCGGGATGGGAAGGGTTGGTGATGGGGCTGGATGGGATCGAGGTATGATTGGGAGGGGAGCATTGGCCGGTGGTGCTTTGTTATGATGATGGAAACTCATGAGGGTAGGGTAGGTAGTTCCGGTGCTGGGGTACTGTAAGGATTTGCATCTCGAGCTTTGTTAATTGACGTTATCTCATTCAAATCGTTACATATGTGGCGCTCTTCGGGCATCGTGGGGAGAGGAGAGAGTTAAACGGGGATTACTTGCAGGAGCAATGTGGATCTGCGCCTGCGACGAAGTTAGATGTAATGGATGAACAAGCAGGCGACCCGCTCGCCCGTAGTGAGCCCGGCCAAATCCGACCTCGCATCGAGCCCGATGATAAGATCGACAGCTTGGTCGTCCTCTTTGTAAACGAGGAGATTAACACGGGGTCAGAAGGAACATCCGAGTCGCGTTGGTGTTAGTCACGGAAACCCAAACCCGCACCCAGCTGAAGCGAACACCAACCACCAACCACCAACCTCACCGCCCAATAACGACCTCCCAAAATCACCAAACAAGCTCAAGAAGATCGCTGCAATGCTGTCATGCCGTTTACCAAGCGACGAAACTACCCTTACCCACACCCAATAACCATACCCGAAAAATAAGGAGGTCGAGCAAGGGGGAAAGCACCCGAGCGCCGTTGTTCCCGTTACCGGAAGCAATGCACTGTATGTACAAGTATGTAGCATGTGACACCCGCCCGCGCCCGCCCAATCAGAGACGCCCCTCGGACCTGGAAGGGGCAGGCGGCCGACGTTTCCGTGCTAGCGGCGCAGCTGCGCTCTTTCCGCGGGCTTGGCGCCGCGGCAGCAGAGCAAGGTTGGGGAGCCCCGGCCTAGCTGTGAAAATTTCTCAAGCGAGGAGAGGCAGAGGCAGGAGGAGGAGGGAATTCCTGGACGGGACGAAGGATCATCGAGGGCCTCAAGATGCTCGCGGGCTCCGGGGAGGAGGCGCTCTCTCCCCCGCCCTTCGAAGCGGTCCAAGATGGCGCAGTCCCGGCCAATGGGGACCACCGACATTGCGCTCTGCGTGCGAGGGGAAGGAGAAATGAGGAAACCCCGTATTAGCGAAGGGCCCTGTTATCGGTCTTCCCCCACTTCGCGCGTCGTCGGGTGCGCAGTGTTACGTAAACGCTCCCTTTCGGTGGGTTGCGAATGGGAGCGCCGGGGCCATTGAGGTGCGGCGTACAGTACGGGTACGTTGGGGGGTTGGGCTCGGGGAACACCTGAAAGGGAGGGGGGGAGAGAAGAGGGGCGGGGCGTTGGGGGGGAGGGGTGTTTCGGCGGAGGGGCGTTGAGGCTAGCGCAGGAGGGCGGCGTGTGCAGGTGGAGTTGCACGGTATGGGATATGCTTCTATGCGGCATGGCGATAATTGGTGGTGTGGGCGAGGGAGGAAATCGGTCACGAGGGCGATGCTGGGCTTTTTGGCTGGTTTCGGTGGGAGGGGAGAGCGTGAACAGGAAGGGCCTGGACCGGACATTGGGCATTGGCATCGGGCATCGAGACTCTCGCCTCTGATTTCCTGAAGCGGATCATGTTCGTCGTCCCGTCGTCTCCGAATGACGGCGTGGATGTCTCGGAGACCCTCACGTGCCTCCTGTCCGGAAGCCCAAGAACCCCCGGATGGCGGAGCCAGGCATGTCCCGCATCAAAGATCATCGGAGGCGCGACCATGAGACCTCGTGTCACCGGAACTCGCAAGCGAAGCGCCGCGCGCCATCCCCCACAAGCGTCACGGACTCATGGCCATGACCTCATCACATTTCTTCCCGCCACGAACACGTCCGCCCACTCGCGCCCTTACTAAGAATAGCAGCCTTCGCCTCTGACCTTCCTTCTTCGCCGTGGGTCAGAGAGAAGCTTTCCGTCAGGAGCCTGGACTTGCCTGTCCAGGGAGGACGGAGGAGGCCGAGCGAGGCAGACGCCATTTGTCATGAGGGAGCGTAGAGGCGGAATGGGATCGGTCTCGTCTGGTGGTGGCAGGGTTCGTTCTCGAAGGGCCCGCGTGGGTGATGCGGTGGGGATGTGGTAGCAGGCAGACCGCCTCCTCCGTTCTGCTTCGGTCGGCGAGAAGGGGAAGTCCACGCGCGGGACCGGGCCTCGCTGCCCGAACAGCGAAGTGACGGAGCTTCCGCGGAGAACAAAACGAATTGGCCGAGACCCGAATACTTTCCGGCAAACATCAAGACGCGACGGTGGGAAACGCCCCGGATATTACCACATATTATATTACGAGGGCAAATTACCAAACTGAGTGAGGGGGGGCGTGGCCCCAAAACGCGAATGTGGAGACGGATTGCACCATGGGTGAGGCAAGAAAGGCTAATTTTTGCGACAGCGGTACTTGCAGGCGAGTCCTCTTTTCCTCAATTCTCGCCTGCTACATTACCATGTGTGACCGTCGGAGGTTACGGAGGACAGACGTTATTAGTGGCCCCGTCCCCTGCGCCTCCGGGTCACCGTCCGAGCAATGTGCCCAGTGCGCGAAACTTGGACTCCGCACCCACACGACGCACGACTCGCTAGCGTAAGTGGACGTGGACACACACCACCCGTCCCTAAACGCACAAAACACGCACAGAACACACGGGACGAATCGGAACCACATCCTGCTTGCTGTGTTCCCCCGCTCACCCAGGGATGGGTGTCCCCTCTCATTCGCTTGTCCCCTTTCCGGCTGCAGCGCCCCTCGTGGCCGGCCGTGGTTTCCACCCTACTTGCATAACCCCATCGCGAAACCCCCGCCAGTGGATGGGGGCACAATGGGGGGAATGGGGGGTCGTCCAATGCTTGATCGGCGGGGGTGGCGTGCGAGCCCCGGAGAATTGGGTAACAGGAGCCCCCGGAATCCACCCACACATCCTCTTGCGTCGATGCTGAACATTCTATGGGGACTGGCATGTGCCACGGGAAGTAACGCACCAATCCTGGTGCGACCCCACCAGAGCCCAGGCTAAGCCCGACTCGGAAAGCCAGGGTCTTCGCCCGCGGATTGGAATGTGGGTACGTAAGCTCGACGACAGCGCACGAGCGCTAGGGCCCCGTTGGAGGCATACCCTAACACCACCGAGTCTACCACCACGAGCCCATCCGTACTGTAGGGCCCACGTCCGGCGGTGCCGTCTGGGCTCCAGGTGCCAGAAGGTCGATCTCCGTGCTCGTGGAGAGGCACGGGGGCTGGAGCGGGTCCCGGGCGACGCGTTGTGGGCTTCTCTACGTCAGACGTGTTTCCCGCGATGGCGTGCTATGGCAGCATCGCGACGGACGGTGAGACGAAGGAATCCCCGGGACAACAACGCAGAAGGCAGCAGAACGGAAAGAGGGCAGTAAGGGATGGAACGGGTTGGCCGGAGGATGGGCGGAAAGTCGGTGGCGAGTGCGGTCGAGGCCAAAAGTGCGGTGTGCAAGCGGCGCGTGATGTTGGATGTGGTAACCCGAGCGCAGCGGCGCAACAAAATTTCGACGTCGAGGGTTGAGGTGGGGAACTTGGACGCTACGCCAAATGCGCCTCCCCCGGGGGGCACGTACAAGCGTCTCGATACGTGCATGATATACTGTATACTACGCCTCCTGACGGAAGGACCGCACCCGCGGACCTGCCCCGGCTGGTCTGGTTACGACTTCCCTCTTCGCCTTATCTGATGGGGAGAGGCCCGCTGTCGGCCACTCACGAGTCACCCGTCACGTCTTATCCTCCTCCACTTGCAAGTAAGAGATCCCTCCACTTGCAAGTATCAGGAGTAACGCAAGCGAGGCGCTAGGCAGTCGAACGCCACGGTCCGGTGCCGTCTCACCATCCCTCGTTCTCATCCCGTCCCAAAGGTTCTTACCCTGTTTCGGCTATGGCCACAAGCCGGGGTGCTCTCCACTCTCGACGCCTACATAACCTCTGCTCTACCCCGGTTCTTCTCGCTCCCGAATCTCGCCATCACTAATCACCCCGTTTATCGTTTTCTCTCTCCCACACTCGTCGTGACCACTTCCCTAAGAGTATAACACTCTTGGACTAGAACACTAGACGCATCCTTATTTCTTTAGGCTTCCCGCTCACCCAGCCCACGGCACTCCACACACACTTCGTTTCTCTCTCATCTTCACTCCATCACTCGTCACCGAGGCCTGAGCCCTGGAACTCCTGTAGACCAGTCTCGCTCCTCTCACAGGCTCATCCACGTAGAGCCCTCTCCTCACGCTCCCCTTCACTCTCTCGCGACGGGAATGGCACCTGACCTCAACTCCCTCCCCACCTCCACGGCCGTCCCCGAGCCCGCCAGCAATGACGCCGGGGCCGGCCCCGGCCCGGGGGCCTCGGGCAAGAAGCCCAACATCGTGTACATCATGGCGGACCAGCTCGCCGCGCCGCTCCTGAAGATGTACAACGAAGAGTCACAGATCAAGACGCCCAACCTGGACGCGCTGGCCGCCAAGTCTGTGCAGTTCGATTCGGCCTACTGCCCGTCGCCGCTCTGCGCGCCCTCGCGCATGAGCATGATCACGGGCCAGCTGCCGCTCAAGATTGGCGCGTACGACAACGCCGCCCAGATCTCGAGCGACATCCCCACCTATGCCCACTACCTGCGCCTCGCCGGCTACCACACCGCCCTCGCCGGCAAGATGCACTTCATCGGCGACCAGCTGCACGGCTACGAGGACCGTCTTACCAGCGACATCTACCCGGGCGACTACGGCTGGGCCGTCAACTGGGACGAACCCGACAAGCGCCTCGAGTGGTACCACAACTCGAGCTCCATCCTGCAGGCCGGCCCCTGCGTGCGGAGCAACCAGCTCGACTACGACGAGGAGGTTGTGTACAAGTCGATGCAGTACATCTACGACCATGTCCGCGAGGGCCCCGACGCTCGTCCCTTCTGCCTGACGGTAAGCCTTGAGCCCGGTTCACCAGTATCAGTCCAGTTAGCTAACTCTATCAGATCTCCCTCACGCACCCCCATGACCCGTACACGATTGAGGACAAGTACTGGGACATGTACGAGGGCGTCGACATTGATCTGCCCAAGGTGCAGATTCCCAAGGAGCAGCAGGACCCGCACAGCCAGCGCCTCATGAAGGTGTGCGACCTCTGGGACCAGGAGTTCACCGACGACCAGGTCAAGCGGGCGCGGCGCGCCTACTACGGCTCCGTCAGCTACGTCGATGACTGCGTGGGCCGCATCATCGACACGCTGAAGCGGTGCAAGCTCGACGAGGACACCATCGTCATCTTCAGCGGCGACCACGGCGACATGCTGGGCGAGCGCGGCCTGTGGTACAAGATGAGCTACTTTGAGAACTCGGCCCGCGTGCCCCTCTTTGTGCACCACCCGCGCCAGTTCGAGCACCGCCGCGTCAAGGAGAACGTCTCGACGCTCGACATCCTGCCCACTATGTGTGACCTCATCAACTCGAAGCCCATGGTCGACGTGCCGCTGGACGGCAAGTCGCTGTACCCGCACCTCGCGGGGCTGCCCGGCGGCCACGACAAGATCTACTGCGAGTACACGGGAGAGGGCACCATCAGCCCGCTCGTCATGATCAAGGACGGGCCCTGGAAGTTCATCCACTGCCCGCTGGACGGCACCCAGCTCTTCAACCTCGCGAGCGACCCCGCCGAGCTGGTGAACCTCGCGCGCAGCCTCGACAAGACGGGCGGCGCACGGACCGCCGAGGAGAAGGAGGCCGAGAAGCGGCTTGCCGAGTTCGAGAAGGAGTGCGCCGAGCGGTGGGACTTTGAGGCGGCGACGAAGCAGGTTGTCCTGTCTCAGCGGAAGAGGAGGCTTGTGTGGTCTGCGCTGAAGATGGGGCGGTTCGAGAGCTGGGACTACAACCCCATTGATGATGGGAGGGAGAAGTGAGTTCAAGGCCCTTAATGTCTGGTGGAGATGAGCAATGTGCTAACTTGTGACAGGTATATCCGGTCCCACATGACCCTCGACAGCCTGGAGAGGCGCGCGCGCTACCCCGCCGTGGACAAGTACGGGCGCGAGACGGCGCGGGTCCTCGTCCCCCAGGCTGGTGCGCACAACCAGTAAGGTCGTGCTTAATCCCTCAACCTGAAAAATGAGGAAAGTATGAGAGATCTTTTTTGAAAATCGGAGATCGCCCGAAACGGCCTGGACGCTTCCGGCTGCCGGGTGAGGAGGATACGGGACGCTTTGGTTCAACACTTTGCTTGTCGTTTTTATTCCCCTGGGACGAACTGGCGTTCTTGATTTGGATCCCTTCTTGTTTGGCGTGTTTACTCAACGATATATGAGAATGGAATTAATAGATGGATGGTGGAGGCTATCTGTTGATGCGAAGGAAACGGAAGGGGTTATATAGAAAACTGTAGTGATGTCAAGATACTACGACCCTGAACCTTGCCTCTTTATTATGCGCTCTGTGAAGTTTAAGTCTGAGACTGCCTTCTGAGGATGCCTCTTGGTTAATATACAATAATCTGTCTAGCTTTTTGGATGAGGGGATTGTGAAACTGAGCTCGTCCTGAGTTATCTCTTGGACTACCACTATTTGACTTCAGGGGGGGACAGAAAAGCTCATGTTTGCTAGCCTTGCTCTGCTCAGTTCATCCCGTACGTCTTGTCCAACATGCCATGTCTAATAGTCATGCCTATCAATCTTAGTCCTAATATATCATTCTACCTAATCATCGCCGTTTGTCTAGTTCATTCTCCGCAGCTGCCCTCCACGTCCTCCCAAGCCCCTCATCTCCCATGTACCACGACCCTTTTCATCCCCGTAAACCCTAAGACACCCTTCCGCCTACACCCCCAAAATGGTCGCTTCAAGCACCTCCCTCTCCCCACTCCCCTCACACAACCCCCTAAACACCCCGCCTCCCTCCCACAACTCCCGCGGCCTCCCCTCTTCCAAAACCTCCCCCTCCCCCAACACAACAACCCTATCAAAGTCCGCAACAGTACTCAACCGATGCGCCACGACAACCATAGTACACCCTTCAAACCCCTCCCTTAAAGACCGCTGGACCAGCGCGTCGGTCGCGGGCGAGACGGCGGACGTGGCCTCGTCGAGGATGAGGAGGCGCGGGCGGGATGCCAGAGCGCGGGCTAGGGTTAGGAGTTGGCGTTGGCCCTGGGAGAGGTTTGCGCCGGATTCGGTTATGGGGTGGGAGAGGTTTGCGAATATGTTAGGCTGGGGGTCAGGGGTGGGAGTTGGGGTCGAGGGGAGGAGGTGCACGCGGCGGAGGGAGTCGTAGAGCTCGGCGTCGGTGTAGTTGTTGAAGGGATCGAGGTTCGAACGAATGGTCCCAGAGAACAAGACGGGGTCCTAGTTATCATGAGTAAAGGTGGGAAAAGAATATCGTCCCGAAATAGCGGGAAGGACAGGACATACCTGCGGAATAATAGCGAGTCTGGATCGCAGATCGCGCAGCCTCATCCCAGAAATATCCACCCCATCAATAACAACCCTCCCGCCCCTCGCCTCCAAGAACCGAAACAGCGCCAGCGCAAGCGACGACTTCCCGGCCCCCGTCCTCCCCACGACCCCAACCCTCTCCCCCGCGCCAACACTAAACGACACTCCCCGCAGAACAGGCGGCAGGTCCTCCGCATACCCCACCACAAGCCTCTCGACCTCGACCTTCCCCTCCGACGGCCACGTATCCGGGGGAGCCACGCCCCCTGCGTCCTCCGTTTCGAGGAGTGTATACTCGACCACGCGCTCCGCGGCGTTCATGTCCAGCTCCGTCCTCGCGTAGCACCGCACAGCCCAGCCCGTGGCCCCCGAGAACCCCAACGCAAAGCTCATCGTGAACCCTGCGATCGCGGGGCCCGCATCCCCCGCAAGGAGAACGAGGCAGCCCGCGCACCCCGTGAATACGGCGCCCATGCAAAGCGTCGAGAGGGAAAGCCACTGGTTCAGCAGCGCGACGGCGCGCGACGCAGCGCTGTAGGCATCGAGGTGCGCGTACATCTTCGACAAATACGACGGGGAAGCACCCGACGCGCGAACGGTGGCCAGGCCTAGTAGGACGGCGCCGTAGAGGTCGAACATGGGGGACTTGGCTACGCTCTCCAGCCTCCGCGCAGGCCTCGCGGCACAGAGATACCTTGCACCCAAACGCGCGCAACCAAGCACGAGGATGGCCGCCGGGACGAGAAGCGCCGGCGTTCCGAGAGTCGCCGCGACGCAGATTCCCAGCGCATCGAGGGCCGAGCCTACCGTCAGCGCCATGTTGCGCGCGAGCTGGGTGTCAACGGTGTCAAAGTCGGCGGTGAAGCGGTTGAGGACGCGGCCTGGGGGCACGGTGTCGAGCCAGCGGAGGGGGGCGCGGAGAACGCGGGTGGTGACGTCGTGGAAGAGGGTTGCGCTGGCTTTTATGGAGAGGTGATAATTGTAGAGGAAGCAGGTTACGCCGATGAGGGCTGTCGTGGCGGATATGGTGATGTAGACTATGAGGTAGTAGTAAAGGGGGGACTGCGGTGTGTGAGGCGTCTCTCCGAGCGAGGGCGGGCGAGTTTGGGCCGCCATTTTGCCTGCATGATGGCTTGGGCTTGTGTCCTCCGACCCGGTCCAGATCTTGAGCCAATACGCGCGGCCTAGGTGTCGTGTTAGTGAAGGTGGCTCACTGCGAACAACCTGGGTTCATACCGAGAGTGCAACCCTGGAAGACGATCCACAAGAGAAAAGCCGCGGCCCAAGCTGCGTACCCGCCACTTGACTCGAAGTAGGCTTTATAGATCTCAGTCTTTACCGCCCCCTTCTCCCTCTCCTCCTCCTCGATGAACCGTCTCGGAATCTTTGAGGCGACTTTGGCCAGAAAGTCCCCGTTTTCCTCGTGACCCGGCTCGTCGGCATGCAGAGTCGCGGCGGCTTCACTACCACCAATCTCCAGCTCCAGCTCCTCGTGAGTCTTAATCAACTCCAGCGTTCCATCCTCCCGCAGCTCCTCCATGAACCCTGCGTGCAGCACTGTCCCCTCGCCAAGCTCAACAAGGAACCTCGCCTTAGGCTGACACAAAGCCACATGGTGTGTAACAAGAATCCGCGTTCGCCCACGACAGAGCTCCCCAGTCAAGCACTTCTCAAAAACGTGGCGCCCAACATGAACATCAACAGCAGAGAAGATGTCATCCAGAACCAGGATTCCAGCGCGCGAGTATACCGCCCTCGCGAGCGTCACGCGCCACTTCTGTCCGCCGCTGAGGTTAATACCGTTGGTCCCCAGCTCCGTCAGATCTCCATCGGGAAACATCGCCAAATCCTGTCTTAGCGCGCAGGCGTCTAGCGTCGCGCCGTACCTCTCCTCGTCAAGTGGCAGTCCAAAGAGGACGTTGTCCCTGAGCGAGGCATTCTCGATCCAGGGAGTCTGCGCGACGTAGGCCTTCAGGCCCGGGATGATCCAGTTGTCGCGGTTGGCCTTGTGGTCGTGCCGCTCGAGGACGGTCGGGGCGGTCGGGGCGAAGATTTTGCCTTTTACGAGGTCTGCTTCGCCGATGATGGCGGATAGAAGGAGGCTTTTGCCTGAGCCGGTCTTGCCTGATATTACGGACAATTCGCCCTTGGGGAAGCGGAGGCTGATGGTTTGGAGGACGAAGCGCTCTTCTTCTGGTGTATCCTCATCGACAGGCCAGGCTATTGAGGCACCTTCAAAGGCGACGTCCGAGGCGTCTTCTGTGATGGGCTTGATCTCGGGTCCGTTGAGGTAGCTCTCTATGCGGTTGATTGACACTGAGGCATCGAGAAAGTCGGAGATGAGCACCTTGCACGAGGTTAGCGCCAACTACGACGGATATTCTCAGCTGTGTACGAACCGGAAACTGTCCAATCGACGCTTCCAAGCTTCTAAAGACAGCTACTCCGACTGCGTAGGGAGAGAAGTAAGTCAGCTAGGGCCCAGGGAATACCATGAGTTAAACTCACCAAAGGCAACGCTGGCCGTCAACCCTTGGTTCAATATCGCATACGTCGCCAGCGCAGCCGCGGTGGAAGCTATAGGACTACCAATCCAGCAAGCAAACAGCGCAACGTCCGCCATGAACGTATCCCACACCCTCACGAGCACCTTCTCCCGCGTAGCCAGTATCCTCTCCCCCCACTGCTCCTCCAGCGCCTCGAACTTAATCTGCCGCGCGCCCTGCAGCGCCTCGTCGACGACCCGCAGCTGCTCGTCCCGGGCCCTCATCATGCGCTCCTGCGCCCGCGTGTACACCCTCGCAAGCCGGCCGCTGACGGGGAAGAGCACGACGCCGACGGCGAGGCCGGCGGCGACGGGGGCCCAGCCGAGGAGGTAGGCCTGAAAGGTCAGGGAGGCGGTTACCTTGGAGGCGCAGTGCACGAACTGGAACTGGGCGGCGGCGAAGTCGGAGATGTGGGAGGTATCGACGCCGACGAGGTTGATGATTCCCTGGCGGGACTGTAGGGGGTTTGCGCAGTCTTTGTCGTCTTCTTGCTCGCTTCCGCCGTCCGGCTTTAGCAGAGGTGTGGTTTCTGAATCGCTTTCGCTCTGGCTTGGGGGGGCATTTGGGCTGACCTCTTTGACGTTTTTCTCTTCATTGACTTTTCTACGATGAGTGCTGCCAGCTGGGCCCTCAGCGGCACGGAGATCTCGCCGAAACTGAGCCAGTACAGCCAAGACTCGATGGTCTGTTCTTCTCAGCGTCCCAGTCAACCCTGATTTCATCGAGCATTGCAGACTTACACCGTCAATGAGCACCGAGAGGACCAGGCCAAGTACCGAGAACCACGCCTCAAGCGGCCACCGTCCGTTGACCAGCCCTCGCTCAATAGTCTCGAGTAACTTGAGAAGGAACAAGTGTGGCGCGTAGTTTGTCACGCCCTTAACGGCAGCTAAGACCCACTGCTGCGAGAGCGTACCACGGTACGCCCGGAACATCGCCCTCCAGAGACGCATCTGGACGGGATGAGACCTCCAAGATGCAGATTGGTCTTCGCTTCTCGTGTGGTGATCGAGAGCCGGGAGGTCCGTGGCGTCGAGATTCCGTTTCGTCGCCGCGAGGCGGAGTAAGCCGCCGGCCCAGGAATAGGTTACCCGCTCGATGGCCGAGACGGTGAGGTGACGCTCGACGGGCCGGCCATCTCTGTATACCTGGGGACGCCGCGGGATGGAGACGGCGGAGACGGCGAGACCGATCGAAGAGAGCAGGCCAACTACTCGGAGAACGAGGAATAGACAGTCTGACTTCCCGGACACAGCTCTCGCAAACTCAAGGTCTAGGAGCACGAAGAATAGGGTTGTCGACGCGAAGCCAAGCCATACACCCAGATCATACGCACGCGTCGAGTCTCTGCAGGCGACTAGACAAGCCGCATTGAAGACGAGGACGATCTGTTACGGTGTACGAGTTCGTTAGCAGAGCAAGCGGCGTTGCGGCGACAAGACGCACCCAAACCACGCTGTAGAGCCAGATGGCTGCCACGAGGCTGTCATGCGTAGCGCGAACGGTATCTAGGATAGAGAGGTGAGTTGACGCGAAGAACCCCGTGACAGCAAAGAAGGCGACGAGGGTCTTCGGCACTCGGGTAGAGAACTTGGAAAGGGCCTCTGGTGAGCTGCGCCCATCCTCGTCCTCGTAGACGCCGTCGTTGTGCGCCAAGAGCCTTCTCTTCGGCAATCCTATCAAGTACTTGACGGACGGGATCGAGAGGAGAAGAACGACGGCGAGGGCGAGTGAGACCTCGACGTAGAGGCGCGTCGGGAGCGGATTAACGTCCATGTCGCTAGCAAGCCTGCCCCCGATGCGGCCCTTGAACTCCTTCGAGATCCCAAGCACGAACTCTGTCCCTGGCTGGCGATTCATTTTCGCCAGCTACCTGTTCTCTTATTCAGATGTGTAGATGTAGAGATTGGATTGGGATGGGTACGGCAATAGCGGGCAACGAGGGCCTTATAAGCCCGGGCCTGCAGCGTCTGAGAGCTTTTTATATTTGGCAGTACGCCAGCCTCACGGGTAATAGAAATTGAAACTGCAAGAGGGTGTTATGTGAGGAAACTCCCCGCGGCTCGTCAGAACCAAAATCCCGTAGCAGTCCTGCATCCCCGAGCTCTGTGCACAAAGAAATGCAGCCGGATGCAGGGCCCGCATGCATGGCGACGGCCTGACTCACCGGCGGCCGGCGCCTAGCGTGGAATCGGGATAGTGGAGGACAGCGGAGTCGAGTCTTGATGGACACTCGCCCGAGCCGTCACCAAACGGTGGTCCAGAAATATCGCCAAGACGTCGTGGACAAGCCACTCGGCGAGCCAAGAAGGGCAATAGTCCGGGAAAACCAATGCATATAGCCTGGTGTTTCCGCGCCTCTGGACAGCCCTGGTGTGCGTCAGTGCTATATAAAGGCCCTTCCTCCTTCCTAGACGGCATCCTTCGCTTCTTTGCACGGGCAAGACCGCCGTCACTAGAGGCTGTGGAGAGGAGCTTACGCCCGATGCCAATTGAATGAAGGCTCGAGTCCACGGAGTAAGCATTTGCCACTTGGCTCGCCAGACGGATCTGATGGGGATGGCCGGATGATTGGTGGAAGCAGCCGTTCCCCGAGAGAGCGCGTCACCGTTATCATCTCTTACCGAAAGGCAGTCTCGCATTACGAACAAGGCGACGCACCCCAGGCTCACACCTTTCATCTGCCCGCCCCGGCAGCTGGCGCCGTCCCGTCGACCGATGCAAAAACGCATCCGTGTACGCGATACTTCGCAAATGTGATCGACAGCAACACCGAGTGACGGCCCATCTTCTCGATACCCACCTAGATTACTTTTTGCTCCTCGGTTGCCGTGTCAGCGTCTCGTCTTATCTCCATGGTTGGATAACTGGGCTGTCGAAGCGGAGGTGACGTGTTTTCGGTTGCCTCGTTGCCTCGTTACCGTACAATTCAAGTGTGCTCGTAAGCAAATCGGTGCACCTGAGATCGAGACGTTTGGTTTGGACCAAGGAGAAGCTGCAGGCCTGCCCGTGGACGCGCATGAGCTCCTTGATGCATAGCACCCATACTAGGCATATTCGTGCCAATTCGGCCCTGAATACCATACAATCAGTAATAGCCCACTATCGAGGTGCCCAGCTTCCGTCACGAACTTCCATTGCGCGGCCTCTGATTGGCCCAGACACGCTTCAAACGCGGCCCTCCATTAAACCCCAGAAGCTGTTGCACGGGTCACGACCACCTCCACCTCCACGTCCGCGCGCTGCACGTGTGTGTATGTAATCTCGATCTCGCACGTCTGCATCCTGCTGATCCGAGATCCGGCCAAGTTCTCTCCGTTCCCATCAGCATCGGTGGCCAAGTCTCTCCAATTGCGTTGTCCATCACCCCTTCTTCGCCGAGAAGACACTGGGAATCCACTCCTAGCGGCATCGACTATCCGTCGCCACCACGATATTCGTCAGGCCAAGGGTCTGTTTGAACCTCGCCGAGATACAAAACGACCGATCGAGCGACCCGAGAACACAAATTCCGCGTTGGCCAATGGCCATTAGCTCCTAGAACCCTCCGTGGTTGCCGCGATCGACGTAAGTCCCAGCGCGGTCCTTGAGGTCGTCCTCGAAGTCGGAATTCCCTATGCCACCATGTGCCCCTCCACCACACCCCAAGCACATACATTCTCCCCATAAGTTCATGCTCTTTGCGTGGTCCCGCCCGTCCGAGGGTCCTTAGACCACTCGATCCTTGACGTATCCCGGCCACCCCACTAACTGTTCTATGGTGCAGCTCAAAAGTATTCCGCCCACTTCTCGAGCTATCAATCACGACACCAGTCAACGGCCACTCATGACACGGCGCCCAACATGAAGAGCACACCCCTCATTATAAACTGGCACGACCAGAATGCCCCCGTCTACTCGGCCCATTTCGAGCCCGGCAGCAAGGGCAGGCTAGCTACGGCAGGTGGCGACAACAACGTGAGGGTAAGGACCAAGTCGGACACCAAGCGTTTCTAAAACCACGGCGGCTGACGACTCCTTGTAGCTGTGGAAAGTCGAATGCGATGGCGAGAACAGAAAAGTAGAGTATCTGTCCACGTTGGCGAAGCACACACAGGCAGTCAACGTTGTGAGATGGTCCCCAAAGGGTACGTTCCATGCCCCTACGCGCTTGCAGCCCCATGGTTCCTTGCCCACGTTTTCTCGTTAGGCCCTTGACCTGATATCCCTCCACTAACACTTTAATCTTCAGGAGACCTGCTTGCGTCTGCCGGCGACGATGGGAATGTCATTCTCTGGGTTCCATCTGAAACCCACCAGGCCGCGTTTGGGTCTGACGGTCTTGAGGATAAGGAGACCTGGAGGGCGCGGCACATGTGCAGATCGAGCGGCGCTGAGATTTACGATTTGGCCTGGTCTCCCGACGGGTCTCACTTCATCATTGGTAGTATGGACAATATCGCTCGCATTTATAATGCTACCTCGGGTACGACCTCCTGTCCCCTTGCGCCTTTCTTCGTAGCCTTATTCTGCTGCTCTCTAAGGCTGTCTGAAATACTAACTTGGCTCAAGGATACCTTGTCCGTCAGATCGCGGAGCATAGTCACTACGTTCAAGGCGTGTCATGGGATCCCCTGGACGAATACATCGCCACTCAATCGTCCGACCGATCCGTCCACATATACTCCCTGAAGACGAAAGATGGACAGTACACATTGAGCAACTTCGAAGACAAGCCGGCGAAGATGGCTAGCCACGCAAAGACGGACCTCCCTCCGCGGAGGATATCCTCGAGCAGCCCGGCCCCGCCCGAGTTCGGAAGCCGCACCCAATTGGCCGTCGACACTGCGGCCTCTGGATCGATCAACTCGCCCGCGCCGTCTGCCCCTGGCACCCCTAGCTCAGTCCCACTCCCGATGAACCCGCCAAGTGTTGTCAGCCACAGCCGGAGATCATCGTTCTCATCCCGCCGCTCTGTCTCACCGGCGCCTTCCATGCCGCTGCCGGCTGTCATGCCCATGGAGCCGTCCCCGAAGACCACCTTCTCCGGGCTAGGTGTGCGGAACGCGAACCTCTACGCCAACGAGACGTTGACGTCCTTCTTCCGGCGACTGACCTTTACCCCTGACGGAAGTTTGCTTTTGACCCCTTCGGGCCAGTATCAGACGCAGCACCAGGCCGACAAAGATTCGAAGCCGACGTACGAGGTCACCAACACCGTGTATATCTACACGCGAGGCGGCATCAACAAGCCTCCCATTGCCCATTTGCCCGGGCATAAGAAGCCCTCAGTGGCCGTCCGGTGCTCGCCCGTCTTCTACACTCAGCGTCAAACCCCGCCAGTGACGAAGTACATCACTATCGATACCTCGTCGGCGGAGGAGCCCATTCCGTCGTTGCCGGAGCCGGTCTCGGGCCCCTCGCCAACGAGTCATGACATGGAACCCCCTCCGCCGCCCACGTCTGCACCGGCAGACACCTCTTCTAGCACAGCAAAATCTTCCGGCACAGAGCCCGCGAGCGGCTCTGCTACCGCGCCGTCTCCCAAGTCGACGTTCGCCCTTCCGTACCGGATGATTTACGCAGTCGCTACGCAAGACTCGGTCTTCCTGTATGACACCCAGCAGCAAACGCCTGTGTGCGTTGTGAGTAATCTTCACTGCGCCACGTTTACGGACCTCTCGTGGTATGTACTCGGTTCCTTCCGTCCCTGTGTTTTATGTTTTGTTTCCACTAACCAACCCCAACTTTTAGGTCGAGTGATGGCCTGACGCTGCTCATTACATCGTCGGACGGCTTCTGTTCAACCCTGTCTTTTGAACCTGGCGAACTAGGCGATATTTATACGGGCGAGGTGCCGAGTCTCAAGAACCACGCCGCCTCAGTGACTGGCACTCCCTCGACCCAGAATCCCTCTGTCCTGACTCCCACGTCGGCATTTGCACCTCCCTCCCCATTCCACGGCCACCAGCACCGGAACTCGTCAAGCTCGTTCACGGCGCCTTCCCCCCCGCCGGCCCCAACGGCGTCGTTCGCCAGCGGACGACCTCACTCACCGGCGCGATCCAACTCAACTTCGTCCGTCGCAACGCAGTCGTCGACAGCCGTACTTACCAACCCGACACTCATCGGAGGCAGCGTCCCCGGCCTAGCGGCCACAAACTCGGGCAAGGTGACGGCGATCCCCGTCGCAACGCCGCCCGCGACGCCGCGCACGGGCGCGGTGAGCGGTGTCAAGAGGGAAGCGAGCGAGAGCGAAAAGGAGGAGGCCAAGGAGCCGAAGAGGAGAAGGGTTGCGCCGACGCCCGTTCAGGATCCCAAGGCCTAAGCTTTTCGGATGCAACACACTTTGAACTGCATCCATTGTTTCATCAATCTTCGTTTAGGGACTGGGTATGGACGGGTCGGAAACTGGACGGCGCAGCGATCAGCGAGCAAAGGTGGGCGTTTGGGAATGGTCGGCAATTGTAATTAATACTTTCTTTTTGCTCTTTTGTTTCTGCCCTTACGTCGATTGGCATGGTTCGCGGGTTGGGCGTTGGAAGTCTTTCTGTGTATATCTTACTGGATCGAGCAGCCTTGACTCGCCTCCTTTTATTATACGTATATTTGATGAGTGTGTATTTCACGCTAGGAACGTTTCCTTCCTAGGAGATCTAGATTTGCGACATGTTTCAATATTTGTATCGAGTGCTAACTAGGTACAATTCGCGGCGTTCTTTCTCAATCAAGACACATCACACCGTCGGCCTCCCTGGCCTCGTACTCGTACGATACATTTCGCTCAACACAAATCCAAAAACGCGACTCTACCACACCCTTAGAACTTGTAGACCTGGTCGTCGCTATACCCAAGCTCCTTGAGGATACCAGTAAGCTCGCCCTGGTCCTTGGGGCTCTTCTTGGCGCCAGAGATGGACTTCATCATGCCGGGGGGACCGCAGACGAAGACCTTGACGTTCTCCTCCTTGGGCTCGGGGAGCACCGTCTTCAGGAGCTCCTTGTCGATGTAGCCCTTGCCGCCGGACCAGTTCTTGGCGGGGGGCTTCTCGAGGGCGTAGAAGGCCCTGAAGCGCTGGGGGTTGTCGTTCTCGAGGTCCGCGAGCTCGCGCTTCAGGAGGATGTCCTCCTCGGCGATGTTGCCGAAGAGGAGCGTGACCTTGGTCTTGTCGTCAGGGTTGGAGAAGATGGCGCGGAGGAGCTGGTACATGGGCGTGATGCCCGTGCCGCCGGCGATCAGGGCGATGTGCTGGTGCTTGTTGGCGGACCAGGGGTACTTGGGCATGGGGCCCTTGACCTCGAGGGTGTCGCCGGGCTTGAGTTCGTGGATGTGCGTGCTCATGGGGCCGTCCTTGTACTGCTTCACTAGAAGGTCCATGTGGCCCTTGGCGTCTGCGGGGGGTGTTAGTTACCCTGCGGACAGCGGGAGACTCGGATGTAACGGGGGGGTGGAAGGGGGTAAGGAAGGAAACATACCCTCATCGCTGATTGGAGTGTAGGGCCGGATGGTCGGCTTCTCGGCGCCCTCGGCTTGGTACTTGGTCAAGATGGCGCTCGCAATCGCCAACCCCGAGACCATGTCATCCTCCGGAAGCTTGAACCTGAACTTCTTGGTGTTGTGGTTCACGACGTCCACCTCCTCCAGCTTTAGCGGCACGAAGCCCTGGTCGCCGCCGGTAAGCGCCTTCTTGGGCGCCACCGCCGCCGCCACGTTCTTGCCCGCGGGCGAACCCCCGTAGAAGTAGTAGACGGCGCCGCCGAGGCCGGCTGCGCCGAGGACGTAAGCGGCGGCGTTGGTGCCGCTCTTAGGGGCCTCGGGCGGGGGAGGGGGCGGCGTCGGCTCGTTAATCTGCGTGTAGCGGCGGGCCTGCATGCGCAGGGGCTGCCTGAGCGTGCGGACAGCGGACCGGGCGAACATTTTCTCTGTGTCTTGCTCTTGTTCTTATGGGGTCGATTAAATGGTTTTCCTGAGGTTTATAGGGACAAGAAAGGTTCAATTGGTTTGCTGAGGGGATGTGAGGTTACGTGTAGGAATTGGGGGCCCCGGGAAAAGAGGGACGGGAGCGTCCGGGTGTTTTGAAGGGGAGCCAAGGTGCATGACATCAGACTGGAGCTCCGAGAAGCTTACAAATGGGGCCTCAGAGCTCGGCAGCTCGGAGCTCTCTAACACTGCTGGTGGGGTTTCGCCTTGGAAGCTTGAGGACACCACCGGAGCCGGCGGATCTGCTCGGCGAGATCTCGGGTAATAGTCTCCGCCAGGGACACAGGCACCCGAATCTCTTTTTGTTCTGCGAAAACCTAGCCGCCATCACTGCAAAAACCCATTCCGATTCCGATTCCCAAAAACAGGGCCTCCGGAAGGCCTTTCATTGCATTGCATCACACACGGTAAGCTACACACTTTCTTTCTACTATTTCCGTACATCCGATAGACTGCATGATGATCCTTATTATTGGAGCTGTCTGAATCTCCATGTTGAGACACTATTATACGCAACTTTTAACTGAACCCGTCATCCCCTCTCGCATTTTTCTTGTCTTCGCACCTATTTTGCAGCAAGATTTTCTAACGCGAGTCAAACATAGGAAACCAATCCACCAACATATCACTCTTCCAACATCCCCCTCTTGCCCTTCATAGACACTCCCGCCCTACCGCTGGACAGTAGTTAGAACTCGTAGACCCCGCCTCAATCATGGCGATGGAGACCACAACCATCAATGGAGCCAGCTCGGCGCCGGCCAAGAACGGCGATGCCGAGGCGCCGGGCTACAAGCTCAAGTTCTGCACCGTCTGCGCCAGTAATCAGAACAGGTAAGCCCGCCGCGTCGTCTTCCGTCCCTAGACCCATCCGGACGCCGGTCTGACGGATGCTCCCCCCAGATCCATGGAAGCCCACCTCCGCCTCTCGGAGGCAGACTACCCCGTCATCTCCTTCGGCACCGGCTCCCTCGTGCGCCTCCCCGGCCCGACCATCACGCAGCCCAACGTCTACCAGTTCAACAAGACGTCGTACGACAGCATGTACCGCGAGCTCGAGTCCAAAGACCCGCGCCTCTACAAGGCCAACGGCCTCCTCAACATGCTGGAGCGCAACCGCGGCGTCAAGTGGGGCCCCGAGCGCTGGCAGGACTGGCCGGTTGGGTACCCCCGGCTGCAGCACGACGCGGACAAGGGGAGCGAGGGTGTTGAGTCTGGACTCGTGGATATCGTCTTTACGTGCGAGGAGCGGTGCTGGGACGCTGTTGTTGATGATTTGCACCACCGTGGATCGCCGCTTAACAGGCCCGTACATGTCTTCAACGTCGACATCAAGGATAACCACGAGGAGGCGCTCGTGGGCGGCGCCGGGATACTGGACCTTGCCAACGCGTTGAATAAGTTGGCGGCGGAGGAGCGGGAGCGCGCGGGACCGGCGGCGTTTGATGGCGGGAGCGCGTCGGCGAGGGCGGGGTTCGATGAGAGGGTTCCCGAGGTGCTGGGGGAGTGGCAGGAGCGGTGGCCGAACCTGCCGGCCATCTGGACGCTCGCGTGGTTCTGATGGTCAGGGACGGTGGCTTCATGATGCATAAGGCAGTGGGGCTTGATTTTCGGATGGCGTTCGGATAGCATATACCCCTTTTTCGCATGGATTCCAGAGGTAGCACATGATGAACAATGTACCTGGGTTGGACATTTTCGTCCACCTTCCTCAGTGAAGGCCTATCTATCCCCGTCACCTGTGCGTGTTGATCGTGACTCCGGTGTGTATTGTACTGGGAAATGTACCCATCACGTTACCCCTCCCCCCTTTCCCCCCAGCTTGAGCCCAGGACTCTGGACTCAGCGAGTCCCTGGACGTTTCCTACGAGGGTAAACCCGGAGTCACAGCGGGTGTTGCGCGTCAGGGTAGTACGGCCGGATGTTCGAATCAGGACATTGGATGTCCATGTCTCCGAAACTTGCTCGTCTGATCGGGAATATCCGACGGGACCTAACAAGTAAGAATGCTTCTAGAAGGCCGTCTAGGGTGACCCTCCCACAAACAATCAGACGAGGACAGGACCATCGGGCAAGTCCCATTTACACACCACTAAAAAGACGATGATAAACCGCACCAGGCCCGTCGTGGTTCCTTTTGCCATTTACGTCTCGAGTTAATGACTCCGGGGCAGCGGCCAGTCTACAAATAAAGATGGGACGGTTATACCATCATTCAAGGAACATCGATCGAGGTTCGATCAACTGCTCACCGTTGTAATCCTACCATACGAGGTAGTGCCCTGTGAAAAGAGTGATCTACGGCATGGGATGAGAAGCAAAACGCAATGGCTCCTCCGGGTCCCAAGTTTACCCAGGAGCACCTGGGTAGCTGGCTGGGCTGTGCTTGTATTGTGACACGGCACCCGATTCATAATAAAAGCTAGCACAGTCTCTAGCTCTGGTTATGAAGACCGTCATGACAGTCCGAAAAGGTGATTCTGGCGAGAGCAATCTTATTCGACCGAGACTAGCGCCGTGTACAAAGCCGCGAAAGAGCGAGCCGCCCCCTGCATGGCACGTGTCTTGAGATCGGCGAGGCGGAAGAAGGACGAATATCCGAGCGAAGAGCCGGTGAAGTGGTTAGGCAAAGAGCCAACAGGGTGCCTTCTCTCTCAAAGGTTAGTCACGACAAATAAAGCATTCAAGCTCTGGACGGTCCCGCTGTTCGTCGGACGTGGAAGAACATATCGGAGCGTCGTAAGCAAGCCCAAAAGTCATGTGACCATCCCATCCACAAACAGGGCGCCTGGTGCCGATCCTCACAGCTAGGTTCTGAGGACCTGTCAAAGAAGTGGGCCACATCACCAGGGTGAAGATTGTGTCTCTTCGCCACCATGAATTCGTCCGTCTCAGCCTCGACGATACGAAGCAGACTATCTCCGTGTCCGAGACATTACTTTGTACAAGGCAACAGCACAGCACTTGGCATTATCACAAGTACTTTGGTCTGCTCGAGGATTGTCCGCACGGCTGCAGCGCAAGCGAACGCCACCGCCCGCATCCCTGTCTCGTCGTCGAGTCTAATTCCACCAACGCCCGGCGCTAGGGTGGCGTTGGCGTTCCTGCAGTGGGGCCACAGGGGGCCAAGCACCTGAGCAGCCGGTTCGATTTGTGCCCGCCCAGGCCTCCGACAGCACCCGCGCCCACTCGTTGGCCGGTCTCGGTCGTCCCCGGAGGGCAGGCGACCACGAGCACCACGTCCTAAACGCCTTGCGCCGTCCAATTATAGTTTCTGCTCCGGCACTCGAACGGCGGAAACAGTCCGCGTGGGAACGGCGAGATGGGCAGAGGTACCTGTGAATATCTGGAAGGTACTTCCTATCAGCCAAGGCCCCCCTGTGGGAGAGGATCTGATACCCCACGACTAGCGCAGGGGTCTCAGTGACATGCTCGCGCGGATTGGGCCCTCCGCGATCCAATCCACTCGACTTCGATCCGATGAGGAAAGACTGGAATTTGGCTCATTTCCCGGCGGCGTCCTGTTGTGGATTTGTGGACCCCCTTTTCCCATCCTCCCACCGAGCACCCAGCGCGCTCTCTCTCCCATCTCGAGCCCGAATCACTCCCCGGATCCCTCGAGGCAGCCGGATCAGCGAGTCCCAACAGCGAGCCAACCCTGTCCGACGCCCGCGCATTGCCGACGCACCCTCTGCTGCTCCATCGGCCGCGCCACCCTTGCGAGAGCACCGTGACGTTTCACCCTTCACCACCGTCGCGGATCTTCTTCTCCACGCAAATCTCTCGGCCTTTCTCCCTCGTCGTCTTTGTTCCTTCCGACCCTGCCACCTAAAAGCGACAGGATTGGCGAAAAGTGACGTTCTCCACCAATACCGTCACTACTCGCGCATAATACCCTTCTCAAAACCACAGTACCGCGACCTTGCCCAAGGCTGCGTGCAGCGACTCGACGTCGGATCCATCCCCGAATCGAACCCCGGATACATACAAAGCCGCGAAGCCGAGCTTCAGAGCCCACAGCACTCGCACTCCACCGACGCGAGAAGAAGCGCAAGGCGAATCAAAAGGGACCAGCAGCGGAGACCGACCTCTGTCTGAGACTACGACTGTCCCTCCTGACTCGCGAGCAGAGCGATTGCGAACGCGGTTCTACGGAAATCTCCAAAAACACCCGTCCCTACGGCACTTCTTGCGGGCTTGGACCAAGACACTGCAGCACTCGTTCCTTGGACAACTGCTCCAAAGGAAACATCGCGGATCTGTTACGCGCTAGTCGCCGATTCATTTGTCCTTTTAAAACACCGCCAGACGCCACGAGATCCGTGTCCGTAACCCTACTCGAGGACGACCTCCCACTTTTCCAACGACATTCCGAACGAACGAGATGCCCCTGTATCGACCGTATCAATAACGCGGAAACGACTGGTCGTCAAACATGTCCAACTACGGTGACGGCGGGCCGTTCCCGGGCAGCCGCGGCCAACTCATATCACCACCAAGCTCCGGCGGGTCGAACGGGCCCGGGCCCGGGCCTATGAATGGCTTTTCCCCCCGGGGCATGGGCGGGCCCTCCCCGCCCCCGTCCATCGCCCGGTCCAGCACCGGCACTAACGCCTACGCGAGGAGCGACAGCGGGAGGAGCTCCCGGGACGAGAGGACGGAGGCCATCCTGGGCGAGCGTTACCTCGCGCTGAAGAAGTTCCTGAATGTCCGCGACGGGAGGGCCTCGGGCACGCCCAAGGCCAAGGACAAGCTCCTGCGCCTCACGGGCGTGCAGCTCATCGAGCTCAGCACCGACGTGTACGACGAGCTCAAGCGCCGCCAGGACCCCCGTCCACCTCCCTCCCTGCCCCCCGAGAACAGCTTCCACCCCAAGCGGAACCAGGCCCGCCAGAAACTATCGTCTCTGAGCGCCGAGCGGTTCCAGAGCCTGGCCACGGATGTGTACACTGAGCTGGGGCGGAGATTCCCCCACTTCGCCGCCGGAGACATCCCGCGCATGGGGAGCTCCATGTCGATGCGGCCCCCTAGGAGCGCCAGCAGGAGGCAGCCCTCCGACGCGAGCTCCATAAGTAGGCTGGGCCAGCCCAACGGGTCCGACTACAACTCGATACCCCCGTCGCCCAGCTTGGCCAGCGGGGACTTTTCCCGGCCCCAGCAGAAGCAGTTCCAGAGCAACACCATTGTGCCCAACAAGAGCATGATGGTAGAGGAGGGCGACGACGCGTCTGAGGCGGACCCTCGTGAGCCGTTTGGCGGCGTGGCTCGTGCGCCGACGAATAATTTTGATAACCTCAGGAGTCCGGATACCCAGGCGAGTCCTGGGCCGTCAGAGGTATGATCCCTGTTCCGAAGCGGATCCTTCCGCGGCATTTCCCAAGAATACTGGTTTGGCTAACAGCAGCATGGAACAGGCGGATAAGAGGCTCATGGAGGACTACCAGATGCAAGTGCAGGAACTCCGTGAAAAACTCGACAGCATGGAGGACGACCTCAAGCGCAAGGACGACGAGCTGAACGGTGCCCTCGAGAGCGAACGGGCCCGTGAAAGCGCGGCGAATGCAGAGAAGAGCGGGTGGGAAGACCTCCGGCTAAGCCTCGAGAACAAGCTTGCCGAGGCGCAGGATCTGAACGACTCCCTGCGGGACGAGATCGAGCGCGCGCGCGCGGACCACTCGAACGAGACGAGAGAGCTGCGGGGCCAGATTTCCGACCTGCAGGACCGCGTGGAGCAGGAGCAGCAGGCGGCTGTCGCGGCGGCCTCGACGAGCCGGGGCCCAGGGAACGCGGGTGCGGACGCAGATCTGCAGCGGGAGAACCAGGATCTCCAGGACGCGCTGCGCGAGCAGCAGGCGGTCACGGAGGAGGTGCGGCACAACGCGCAGGACGCGCTCCGCGAGATGCGCGAGCTCTCGCAGCAGAGCAACGTGTCGTACGAGCGGCAGGAAGCGCTAGAGGCCAAGGTCGACCAGCTAGAACAGGAGGTGCGGGACTGGAGGGGCCGGTACACCAAGGCGAAGACGCAGCTGCGGAACATGCGCGCGTCGTCGATGGGGCTGACGGTCGAGCGGGAGGCGACGACGCACCTGCGGGACAAGGGGCTCACGGACGACGACGGGTTGGTCAAGGATGTGCACGTCACGCGGTTCCAGATCGCCGTCGACGATATCCTCCAGCAGGCGCGGACGGACGACCCGGACCGAATCATGGACGCCATGAAGGCCGTCGTCGTGAGCGTCCGGCGTATAACAAAGGACCTGGACACGGCGGGCGCCGCGGCGCCACGGACGGAGGAGGCGGCACAGGCGCACGGGAGGCTAAAGGCCAAGGTCTCGCAGACGGCCAACACGTTCATCACGGCGTCCAAGAATCACGCCAACTCTGCTGGTCTCGCTCCCGTGGCGCTCCTCGACGCCGCGGCGTCACACCTCGTCGGCGCGGTGGTGGACGTGCTCCGCTCAGCGAGGATACGGCCGACGCCCGCGGGGGAGCTGGACGACGACGACGACGGGACAGTCACGCCCGTCGACTCGTCGGGTTTCTTCTCGCCCGCGAGATCGAGGCAGCAGTCGATTGCGGAGTCGCTGCCCCCGCCGCCGCCGTTTCGCGGGCTGAGCGCGAGGGTGAGCGCCGACTCGTCGGCGTATAGCCCCGTGCACTCGCCGCGGGAGTCGGTGGAGCAGACGGGGTACCGGCCCCGGGCGGCGTCGCGGCCGAACGGGGGCGGGATGGGCGGGGAGTCGTATTACGGGGGGGAGAAGGGGCTTCCGCCTCCGCCGCCACCGGGGGCGTACGATGACCTTGGGCAGTACGGGAGGCCGGACGACCTGAAGCTGTATCTTGACGACCAGACGGCCGTGCTGGTGTCGAGCATTCAGAATCTTGTAGGCTCGATACGCGGGAACGCGCCGGTGGGGCAGATTGCGGGGGAGATGGGGGGCATCATCGGGGTAGTTGACGGTGTCATTTCCGAGACGCGGGCCGGCGGGGCGGGGGAGCTCGTTGACAGGCTGGCGGCGAGCAGGGACCGGCTCGTTGAAGCGGACGGGCGGGGCAGGGCGATTGTGGAGAGCGGGAAGGCCGAGGGGGATAGGGAGTGGAGGGCCTGGACCCAGGGGCTGCCGCCTGTTGCGTTTGAGCTTGCGAGGGAGATGAAGGAGCTTGGGGCGAGGGTGGGGGAGATGGGCGGGGGAGATGAGTTTTCGTAGGGGTTAGGGGTGCTTTTTGAGTGATACGATACCCTGGTGTCTCGGCGGTTTTTCGCCTTTCTTGGTCTACTCGGGGGTTTCAAAGGTTTCCCATGGAGAATGCTGGTCCCTTTTCTCATGGTGTTTTAGCGAGCATGGGCGGCATATGGAGGCTTGGATTCGCCTCTACTTTTTGTTTCGATCTTGAGTGGTGTCCCGATGGGATGGGGGTACATGGGTGATGTACAATCCAGCGCTGTGAATATACGAGGAACGGTCTTTTACACTGTTGTATCTATCTTGGATGGGGCCGGATGGGTTGTGGGTGGTAACGAAGCATGAGATAACATAAATACGTGATTCGCAAGGGTAAGGCGTATACGTCGGAGTGTTCCGTGAGGTGAGGTGAGTGCTGTGTGCCGACGGAGTTCCGGGGAGTGTATCAAGACGACCTGTGCGACGTTTGATGGGCTGACAGTTTACATCTTCCGCCGCTTGACGAAGGGAGAGGTCTCGACCTTAGGAGAGTGTTGCGAGTTCCGGACTGCCGTTGCTAGGGAGGAAGGCCGATGAGGAAGGCAATGCGGGATGGCCCTTCCTATTCTCGCCGCGGATTTAGAGACACTTTCTTCGTCTCGTGGGCAAGAGCTACTGGAGGTGGTGCTTGGCCTGATATAAGCTTGTATAAGTCGGGGGTCGGGAGCGGTTGGTCAGCCCACCATGCCTCCGGCCGGTGTAAGTGAGGAAAGTGTAAGTGAGGGAATCAACCTCCGCGCTCCAGCTATCGGAAGCTGCGAGGACGACGGGTTCTCTAGGAGGAGAAGGCCCCCTCTTGCTAGGGAACAGCACATAGAGCGAAGGTGCCGCCGCCCAAGTTGCCCCTTCTTAACAAGTCTCACTGTAGTATACCCCCATAAAGTGAGAACCTTCCAAAGCTTCCCCTGCATCCTCGAGGATGGCTGTCTGACGACAGACGACTACAAAACCCTGCGATACACGGCGAAAATGTTTCACACGGCTTCCACGCCCCGAGGAGGTCTTCCGCCGGGCTCCCCAATGTCGAAGACGTGGAAGGATTAGAATCCCTTCTGCGACATCACTTCCCGCCCGCACCTTGTTCTCCTTCGTTTCCTCTCGTCTCCGAGATACATATCCGTCCTGGCTCCTCCGGTACGTTACAGGGAGTCATCATCCAGGACGACGAGCCATAACCACGACAGGGACAACGACTTTGCACTGGATGATGTCCCAGACCTCGATATCTAGCTAGCCTTGACCCAGAGGTAGAAAGCCCAGGAGAACCTTCTCGATGGAGAACTTGAGAGAGGATCCAACTGTACTATACCACCACTGCGAGCCCAACATCTTCGCCCGGGAATTCTTTGGGGGGCTAGCAAGCGGGTTGTCCTGGTAAGGTCCAGCATGTTGCACACGAGACGGAACGGAAGCGTGGCGGCAGGCTACATCTATCTCAAGAATGGAAGTTGGCAATTATGAGTGTCAGAGTAATCAAAAGTACCACTGCGGTCGTAATCTTGCGAGTGAGCTGTGATCGGTGGTGGAACCAAAGGGATGGCGTGGGCAGAGTTGCAAGCCATTCGCGGGAGCATAGTCGCGGAGTGAGGGACTGGAGGTAAGGGCGGCGGTTGGCATGCGTAGGGATGAAACTAGACTTGCCGTCTGAGAAGCATGTGTACCCTGGGTATTGATGCGTATATTCTGCTAATCGAGTGTCCAACCCTTGCTCAACGCCTATTCAAGAAATCCCATTTTCGCACCCCACCGGAAAGCGAGGCCCAACCACACGGTTCCCAACTCCATACGTCCCAACCACACTAGCCCCTCCGTCAATTCCTACATCCCCGCCCGGAGCGCTAGTCCAGCAGAGCCTGGGCCTCCCCGTACTCGGAGCTCGAGGTGGAGGACGAGTCCTCGGCGTGGGACTCGCAGCCCTCGGGGATGGGGACCATGGCGGTTTTTGCCCAGACGTGGATCGCGGAGGACCAGTCTAGGTTTTTGATGCAGCCTCCTTTTATTGAGACGACGTTTCGGGTCTGCTGGCGGTGTTAGTGATAGGTGTTGACCGGGGAAGTAGGGCGGGTAAGGGGAGAGACGAGGGGCGGATGAGAGGCAGGGGTGACGGACGGGTGTGGTGTGGATTAGCCTCGTCCCGCAGGTCTTGCAAAAGTAACTGGGCGGTGTTAGTCGATAGTCAGAGTTCTACCCGGAAGTCTGTCCGGGGCCTGGGCGGGGGAGGCATACCAGTGGAGAGTATCCCCCGTGGGCGTCAGCCTCCTGTCCAGACATACGGTCAGCCAGCGATCACAAGTTCTAAACTCACAGGAGCACGAGGGAAAAGGAAAGACAACTAACGCATAACAGGAAAGCGCCTCGCCCGCCCCCGTAGGAAGCGAGAACTTGGGGTAAATGGCGCTCATGCCGAACGCGGAGGCGGAGGCTAGTCTGCACTGCGTGCAGTGGCAGATGTAGAGGGCCAGTGGGGACGGGGTGGGGGTTTGGAAGGACACCGCATTGCATTGGCAGCGGACTTCCATCGTGACTTGTCTTGTCTATATGCTTCTTGGGAGTTAGGTGGGTGTGTGCATGATATTGCCGTGATGGGAGGAGGAGTGGTGGTGGACCGCGTTGTGGTCAATATAGAAGCAAGGAGGTATTATGTAGTGTGGAGTTTGAGGAGAGTGAGTCGAAAAGCAGACGTCAGAGTGCTGGCGGGGTGTAAGTCAGCCCCCCCGGCTCTTACTGGCGCCCCAAGCAAAGTACCGGCGTGAAGACGCCACGAGAGGCCGTGCAGCACCTGGTGCATGACTGCGTAATCCTCACGCTCTGGACCTCCATCTTGGACGCCTCGTCGCAGATTCCCCTATGACACAGACACGGGAAAAGAATTAAGCCGGATTTACGAGTCACGTTTATACTCATGGGATTGATTCCCATGCAAAAACGTGAACCCCGTACCCGTGCTTCAGTGGTCCCAGGGTTGTCACAGTGGGTACGGGGTGGTACGAGGTTCGGAGCAACTCACACTCTGGCCGTACCTTGTTGTACCTCACACTTGATCCCAGCATGGCCTGGCCCCCCACTGACCCTCTCTTGTGGCCCCCACATTCCGAGGTCGAGGAAGTGAACGGGTAATCCATAAATCATGCATGACATCCTGGAAGAATCTTTGGGACTCGACGTGACTCAATCTCATCTCGGCGCCGTCACCGAGTCTGCGAGCCGGAGTGGGGAGCGAAACCGGCGCGAGGTCACCTGGTACCCTGCGTGAACCGGCCACCCCACGCTCCCGTGTCTGCTGTATCCCACGCTCATATGCTGGCCGAAAAGAAAATCGGCGCTATCCATGAACTCCAAGTCGGTAACACATTCCCACCGCCGAACCTCGCCGTCACATCGTAAGAAACCTAGCGGAAGCCTCTATTCTCACGGCCACATTCGATCTATCCAAGCGGGGGGCTCCCGACTCCGCCCCGCCCCCGGGTGCCGCTCCGGCCCGCTTTGTAATCCAACGCCGTAAACTCCAGCCCACGCACAAGCGCACCTCTGCCTCCACCGAGCGGTGAAGCCCCTGGAATCAAGAACTATCTTTTTTTTTATCCTCGCGAAGAAAACAGAAACCCTCTATCGAAAAACGCCGAGAGCCATTGGAAAGACGCTCTACATGTATTCATCCCCCCCATTTCCCCTGTTCCCCTGTTCCCTTGCTCCCATTCCCCTCCTCTACCCCTAACATCCTGTCTACTTCCCCATGTCCCCCGCTTCGGAATCAGTCTACTTTAGCCGGAACCATTTAAAAGTGCGCGTCAGTCCCGTTCGTGAGACCCCTCTGCTCCAGGTCCTTCATGATATCCCCCAGGATCCCCGCGCTGGCCGCCACGAAGCCGAGGAACGGCGGCGACGCCCGGATGACCTTGCTCGTGAACTCGGGGTGCGCTTGGAGACTATACACATTGTCAGCAAAGCCCGTTAAACCCGTAACCCCCCTCAAACCGTCAACCCACACCACCCCCGGAAAAACTTACCCAACGTAGTAGGGGTGCTCCTTGAGCTCAAACGCCTCCATGCGGTTCCCCGAGTCGTCCTTGCTGATGAAGTGCATCCCCGCCTCCTCCAGCCGCGCAATGTACTCGGGGTTGACCTCGTACCGGTGCCGGTGGCGCTCCTCGACCACCGGCTCGCGCCCGTACAGCGCCCACAGCTTGCTCCACTCGCTGCCGGCCTGGAAGTGCGTCGTCCGCGTGCCGAGGCGCATCGTGCCGCCCATGTGCCTGGTTCCGTTAGCACTCGCCCTGTCATTTGTGGGGTTGGAGGGCGGGGGAACTTACTCCTTGGAGCCCTCGGGCATGAAAACGACGACCCTGTGCTCGGCGTCCGCGTCGAACTCCTCCGACGTAGCGTCCTTGAGCCCGCAGAGCTCGCGTGCCGCCTCAACCACCGCCACCTGCAGGCCGAGGCAGATGCCCAGGTAGGGGATCTTGCGCTCACGGGCGAACCTGGCCGTCTGGATCATTCCTTCTATGCCCCTGGATCCGAAGCCACCGGGAACCAGCAGCTGCAGAGTTGTCAGTAACCAGTGATAGGGACAAGGGAAGGTGGGGGGGGGGGGGGGGGGGG